>JAIOTZ010001489.1:0-32908 GCA_023374045.1 Limonium bicolor | reverse complement strand
CATAAACACCTCAGTTTATAATCTCATTTATTTATAGTTTGTCACATTATTTTATGTGAGTGCCCTTCCTTATATTAATTCCATCTAAACCATATCATTGTCATAACATTTATAACATCATAGACCTTAGTCTAAAATTCATCTTTCAACTCTTATTAACTCAGTATAGCCCTTAACTTAATTTAAATTCCGTTTTGACCACATAACATTATGTAACGTTATACCATATACTAATATCATACTATGTGATATTTTTATTCCCTTTAACTTATAACCTATAGTTTTTATACAAAACTATTTATTATTGCCTCTTAGGCACCATAAGAAAATCTTATTCTTTTCCATAAACCATAGTTTCCTTTATTTACAAAATCACCCCTTTCTTTTACCATGTTATATATACATTTAATATAACATTTCTAACTTATAAAAGAGTATAACCTATGGTTATTTTTTGTAAATTCCGAACAGCCCTTGTGCTATTCTATAATTGCCATTTGGCCCTATTTATAACATATAGCTCTTCCATATCATTAAAACCATATTTTATACACATATCTTAATAAATTCTCTTAATAATTCTAAAAATCACCAAATTCCACCAGAGGGTTATAAATATCCTTATTAACCCATATACTTTTGATATTTACCATTCCACCATCTATTTTTCTCCAAAGTGTCATAATGACATAATAACTATATATTATACATATATAGTTCATTTTAATTCCAAAATCCACCAAATAAATTCCTAAAAATTCCTAATAGCCCATGGGTGTTTAAAATACCATTTTACACCCTTAATTTTCGGTAATAATATTCACCACATATGTTATAAAAATATTACCATTAAATACATAACCTATTATAAACCTTAAAAAGTTATCTAACTTATTTATTTTTGGTCAAAACCTAGCATATGGTCAATGTTGACCACCTTAATATTTCCTTGACCACCAATTCCTTATAATTACGGTTTAGTACCTAAACTTTCTAAAATTCACCATTTAACCTCAAAACTTTATAAAATCTTATAAACTTTATTTTAACTCCTTTTTACTCTAATTTTCGGCTTTATTTTTCTAAAGTCCCTAAATTTAATTTAATTACACTATAACCCCTTATTCATTTCGGTAATAATTATATACCACCTAAACTTAAAAAAGCTTGTAAATGCATAAATAAAATGGCCTAAAATACATGGCCTTATTACAAACATTGTCTTGCAAAATAAATTACACATAAATGTCCCAAAAATACATATAAATTTCGGCCTCACCATATAATTTTCATTTATTTACCAAACTTCCACACAATGTCTTAAATTGACATTTATGCTTGTTTAATTAGTTGTAAAATTTATTAAACCATTCCTTAAACATTTTAAGGTCAAACAAGACCTTATTTTACCTCTTCACTCACGGCAATTAATATACACACTTAAACTTGTGTTAATGTATCAAGTTATGGTTTTAAGTGATTTATACCTTGATTTAGCTTAGGTAAAGCCTTGTTTGGGTTCGCCACCTTAAGGAGAAATTCTCCACAGCTGTTTTACATGTTTCAACAGAAAACCAAGGCCTAGTTAGTCTCCAAGAAAGATCTAACCATAAGAAGTAATTTAATGTAAGATTTAAGGCAAAAATCACCTTAAGAATGCAAGGAGAGTTCAAGATGGTTTTGACCTGAATAAAACACACCACAAGGTGTTAGATCTACTATATTGACATAGGAAATAGCTAGATCTCAACAAGCTGCCTTGTTATTAGGTTTTACCTTGGAAAAATGCCTTAAAAGAGGGTATTTCCTTTGGATCTCGGCCACCTTTGCTCCAAATGGCTAACCAACATATTCCACATGAAAAGGAGAAGACGATGAGGCTATGACCAAAGTTTCACAGCCGAACTTGAAGGGAATCAAAAGATATGAGCTTAAAGCACATTTTTACCTTAAAATGAGATTTTGAGCAACCTTGGTCTCTAAACTTGTTCATTCGAATTTGATTGATGTTATAACCTTAGAACACTGAGAATAAGCCATAGGAACTGATTAGTCACGAGATCTAAGCATAGGTGGTGAAGAGATGAAGAAAAAGAGCCAAAAACAAGCCTTAAACCATTAATTCGAAGCTTAGAAGTTAGGTTTACCTTCCCAACTGAAGAAGTTCGGTTGATAGAGCTTGGGAGAGCTTGGAGGAGCTGCTTCATCGAATTTAATGCAGCTAGGAGAGAGAGAGTGACTAGAATTGGTATTATTAGGTTGAAAATGTGCTTTAGATTAGTTTATTGCCTAATAATTGAAGGTGACTCATCAAGGGGATAAGGAGGGAGCAAGGAGCCGGCTGATTGAAGAAAGGAGAGGCTCCTCACACGTTTTTCCAGCTGGAGAATTCAAATAATGGAGGTGAAAGTGTGTATAAAACTAATAAAAAGGCAAAAGTAGCCCTTAAATCATGGAGATATGTTGGTGTGCTGTCTTTTGGATGTGAAAGTGGCTAAATGGAGCCTATCTTGCTGTAAATGTCGAACTTACATGGTCTAAGGGTCAACTTTGACCTCTTGACCAATCTTAGTCAATATGACTCCTGCGGGCCCCCTTTTAGGGTTTTATTAATATTTTAATATTAAATTGTAAAAATTCGTAATTCTTGGAATTAAATTCCTATACATATAATATGATATTTTATAATATTTAAAGGTATTTATAACCTTTTAGCCCATTTAAAACCAATTTAGAAGACAATTACACAAAAATGTGCTTTAAGGAGTTTTAGTGCACATTTTGTGTCTCAAGGTGGTTCTGAGCTCGGTTTTCTTTGAAAACGGTTTTTTTTTGTGTTCCTACATTATATTTGATCATGGTATCCAATTTTATATCATTTATAGGTCATTAGACCTTTAAGGTTTTAGAGCACATTTAGCCCTTCTTGCCCTTGAAGCATGTAAATGCTTTTATTTGGTGTGGAGTGTTGTCCAACAATGGTAATATGTTTATTAATGTGTTAATCTGCTTAGGACAAATTTTTAGATCCTAAGAAATTATTGGGTATTTATTTACCTTAACAGTCAAAGGGTGCAACATCTTGTTTTGTGTTGACCACTGTGTTCTCAGTTGACTTTAAGGCGTGTTTAGGCCTTAATTAATGTGATTAGAATTTAATCCATGTTCAATAGTTTGGGGTATTGTCAGTCTACCCCCCTTAAAAAGACTTCGTCCCGAAGTCTCTTAATCAAATAGGTAAGTATATAAAAAATGTATACTACCCAGTTCCCATAATGTATATCTATGTGATATATCATTTACACACATCGTATTGCTATACAGCACATAGCCATCACGTTGTGGCGTTAGTTCATCATATATGGATATAGGTGATCCATCAGCATCATGTTCCTACAGTTCTACAAGTCATGACAACCTTCCTGAGGTGTCCATAACATTCCATTGTTCCACATTCCATACTAATAGATATACCATATGTAACATTCTATAAAGCAATATGATCATATCACAAATAGCATAAGAAAAGTTTACACATGGTGTACATACAACATTCAAACAAGGTATCTTGTGAGATACATACATACCAGTGCACATACACACAAACATACCAAACAAAAGCGTACCACCATAACCAACAAAAACCAATCACTGTATGCTATGCATACTAAATAATCACTAACCAAACAAACATCGTATGCCCCGCACACCACCAATTCTCTTTTTTTGTATGCAATGCATATCAAACAGCCAAAACTTAGTGCACACATGTGCACAGCCAAGAGGCTCTACCCCCTTAAAAAGGGTTACGCCCCCGTACCCCACAAGTATACAACAGCCGCTCAACAAGGAGCGCTGGATACTGGCTCTCAAAGAGTTCTCCAACTCGTGGATATCTCATATCAGAGAGACGGGTATGACTCTAGCCCTTCAGGGTTCCACAATATATAAAAGGTGAGGCACTGATCTTTTTGTGCTCTCTCCCAAGTTCATTCTTATGGGCCCACTCGCTCCGTATGAGGTGTAGGACCCATGAACAAAGGCTCAATTTGCCTCTTTTTTTTTTGCTGTGAATCCATGGTTGGATCAGCATATATGCGTGTGTCTTCTCTCATTGACATTCAGTTGAGATGTAATATGACATTGGCTACTGTTAGTACTTAGTGTTCTTTGCACTTGTCTTTGTAATACTAAGACGTACCAGCCTATATGTCCACAAAGATGATGTTTGTCATCCATGTTCCTGGTGATTTTGTTCCAGAGTAATACTCTGTTGTAGTTATCTCTTTTTCCCCCCTTTTTTTACACACTCTTGTTGATACCACTTTATCTTTCTGCATTCCATTAGATTAATAACTGCGCGAGTGCAATACGTCATACAGAGTGCAGAGGCGTAAACGCTAACAGCTAATATCCAATGAGGCAAATAGAAAAGATGTGCGAATTATCCTGTGAGTGGTACATTCTGAATCCCACTGTTCCATGAGCAAGGTTTCTACTATCAATATAGCTTTATCTTTTCTCCTTGCGTAGTCACTGTTTATATCTATATCATCTGGTAGATTTGCTCTGGATTGCAAGCATTTGCTTGTTCCTTATGAGGATTCTACATATTTTCGTCTATAATGGGTTTCCCTGTTTCTTTTTTTTTTTTTGAGTTCCTGTCCTTAAACTTTCCCTGTCTTCACTGTATACTGTCTACTGTTCTCTGTTGAAGGTTCTTGATTTCCTTAGTTGTGTTTAACTGCGGCTCTTCTCCATCTTCGAGGTAATCTATCTTACTGTCCGTAGAATGGAGTTGACTACTTCCGTTCCTAACATACTGCTACTTGCATGGGGTACTGTGAGCCTCGATTTTAAACCCTATCCTATGTTGATTAAAGCTGATTAGGATCTAAACGGGTTTTAGGTCCACTTATAGCCTAGATTAATAACTATGTCATATAACAATAATTATTAAAAACCTAAGCTAGCTCACTGGAACCTATTATGAGCGCCACCTAATTTTAACCTAGATCAAATTAGGAAAGGAGAGTTCGGGTTCGGGGGCTTGATATTCGACTTAATCAGGGTTCAATTACTTTCATTACCTTCCTAGGTCGTTTTTCCTCTACTCAGTTTATTCACGGCTTATTACGAGTCGTTAAACCTAAGTGCGCGAGCTTCTGTTTTTTTGTGTTTTTAGCATTTTTGACAGAAAATTAAAGTGAAATTAAAAGCTACTAAACTAGGGTTCGGAGGCAGAATTAGGTCAAATTTGACTACGTCCGTAGCCACGGACCAAACGTCCGAGACCACGGACCCCAGTTAACCTAAATATACAGAAAAGTCGAAATTAAAGGAAAACAAAAAAATTCAAAGTCCGGGGCCACGGACAGTCTGTCGTGGGCCCGGACATTATTAGAAAAACCTAAGTTTTTAAAATTTAAAATCCCGCCGCCGTCCGTGGGTGTCCGTGGTCTCGGACAAACGCGTCCGAGGTCCGGACCATGGGTCCGAGGTCACGGACCACCCACGGACAGGGGTTTTCAGAGGTTCCGAGGGTGTTTTGAGCTCAAATTTTATGGGTGTGAAGCCTGAAAGATTTACAAGACGTTAGTGATTGAAAGTTTTCAATTTGAATTCGAATTAAGCACGAAACTTAGCAACAAGTTATCTGACAGGACTCAAATAAAAGCAATACAGAAGCCTACGAAGGTTAGTTGAGTTCAAATTTCGGCAAGACAGATAATACCGTGGAGAATTAGGGAAATGAGTTCCTACCTGTTTACCTTCGGATTCACAACGTTTCTTCACACGGGATTCGTTGAGCGATCCGTTGATGGCAAACCGAAAGGACTTCGAACCAAGCTCTGGTTGTTGGTTGTTCTTGCTGTTCTTCACGTTTTAGAGGTGTTTTTGTGAGGTTTTGATGATTATTGGCTTGGGGATTGGAAAACGTGTTTAGATGGTGATTTCGGGGGGTTTTCAGTATGATTTGGGTGGCCGGGTGTTGGAAAACGTGGAGAGAGAGAGGGGCCGTGTTTTCTGACTCTAGGGTTCTTGAGTGTGTGAGGTTCTCCTTTTATCCAAAAACCTACCCCTTATATAGACTTTCTTAAGATAAAGAGAATCTAGTAAAAGTAAGATTTTTCGAATTTTAACTAAGTAACTTCCCAAAGGAATTTGCTATGAAATTTTAACCACATGTCAAGAATGGATTATGAATTTTCTGAGGTGGAAACGAATTTTTTAAAGCTGGAGCATTTTTAAATTGAATTTCTAGTCAGATTCAGTCAGAAAATTGCTAGAAAATTATTGGAAATTCGAAAAATCAAAATTCCAACGCCATTATGCTTAAAATGTCATCTATCATGGGTTTAAAATATCAAAAGCATTTCAAGCTGATTTGGCCCTTTGAGGAGGAGAGAAAGCCTATAGGAGAACTCAGAAGCCTTAAAAATTACGAAAACGCCCCTGACAATGACGAAACTGCTCCTCGGCCCTGGAACACGCCGATCGGGCCGGAGTCTCTTACTGTTTGATGGAGATGGCTCTCACAACCTCGTAGACCTCAGCCAGGGGGTCAAAATTTTGGGTATAACAGATTGCCCCCGTCAACTGGACTTTGTAACGAACGTGAAAAGTCTGGTTGATGCTTGAGTGGGGCCCCAAAATTTTGGACCCCACAGAATCCTCCACGTTGTATGAAACCGGGTTAACGATGCCCAGCTATTCGGAGGCGCTGACGACCTAAGCTACAAAAACATTGTCGAGTAGCTAAGGCGCTGACTGCCTAAACTACAAAGCGTTGTCGAGCTATTCTAAGGCGCTGACTACCTGAAATGATGATATGCTGTCGAGCTATCTAAGGCGCTGACCACCTAAAGTGATGAAAATGTCGAGCTATTCTAAGGCGCTGACTACCTGAAATGATGATGCTGTCGAGCTATTCTAAGGCGCTGACCACCTAAAGTGATGAAAATGATGTCAAGCTATTCTAAGGCGTTGACTGCCTGAAATGATGATATGTTGTCGAGCTATTCTAAGGCGCTGACCACCTAAAGTGATGAAAATGATGTCAAGCTATCTAAGGCGTTGACTGCCTAGGGTGTGAAAACTGGATGCAAATGCAAGAATGCTGAAATGCTAATGATGCAAATGATGCTGATGCTGATGATAATGCCGATGATGTTGATGATGCCGATGATGCTGATGATGCTCGGATGCTTCAGGGGGACCGAAACCCATGTCGATGCTCCTGGCTGGACCCAATGTGGACTTATTGCCATCGCCCCCCAAGCCGGTGTGCAGGGATAACTCCTGGTAAAAACCCTGGGGACTTATTGCCTTTGCCCACCATTCGTTGATCCCAAAAATAAGTTGACATCGCAAAAGGAGGATTTATTGCCATCACCTCGCCAACTTTCTGTCGCCAGGTCTTGTGACGCGCCTGGATAATGCAACTAGGTCTTATGACGAGCCTATATGAATGAGATGAATGCAATGTGTTTGATGAGAGTGGGTAAGCTAAAAGGTAATGCTAGGTCTTACTACGAGCCTAAGGGAATGCAACTAGGTCTTATGACGAGCCTAAGGGAAAGCAACTAGGTCTTACGACGAGCCTAAAGATGGATCTAGGTCTTATGACGAGCCTAAGGGATGCAACTAGGTCTTATGACGAGCCTAAAGGGAGGTTCTAGGTCTTATGACGAGCCTAAGGGAATGACTAGGTCTTATGACGAGCCTAAAGGATGTTCTAGGTCTTATGACGAGCCTAAGGGAGGTTCTAGGTCTTATGACGAGCCTAAAGGATGGTTCTAGGTCTTATGACGAGCCTAAGGTTATCTAAGTGAAGTGAGTAAAATGTATATGGGTCCAAATGGATGTAGAAGGATTAGGGTTTGTGTCAAATCTGGAGATGGTGGGGCTCATGACGAGCCTATGAGGTTTGAGTGTGAAGGTAGGGCTTAGGACGGGCCTGTGGAATTTGATGAGGAGGTAGGGCTTAGGACGGGCCTGTGTGATGAGGAGGGTTTGATCCTTTGGATTTTGGATTTTTGGGACTCAATCGGTGTCATTGTTGCAATTGTTGGGACCAACAATTGCCCCCAGTTTTCTTAAGGCAATCGAGTTTTTCAGATTTTATGGCAATCGATCGGAACGATCGATTGCCCCCAGTATTTTCTTTGATTAACACAAACAAGTCTCACTCTCACAAGGTCAGGGTTTATCTGATGTGGTGCTTTCTATCTACACTCAAAGTGTTTGATGCTTGCGCTCGTACTCTCCTTTGGTCAAACATCTCAACCATTGAATTTGACATTTGTTCGATTTACGCGTTCAACCTGTTACTTTCACGTGATTGGATACACAACTACTAAGTCGGAAGTCTTTTGAGCTTATAACATGGCTATAGGGTGTAATGAAAGACAATGGGACGATGGAGGAATGTTCAGGATATGTGGAGCTATAAGGGTGACCAAAGCTGCAACTTGCGCCGTCTCTCGGACTTGCCTTCTTTGTCCTGAAGTCGTTTGGCTACTTCGTGATGACTTCGCTTACGAGCTTGGAACTCTGGATTTTTGAATTGTTCCTTGCATCCTTTCTCCTTCTTCCAATTTTTGATTTCTTCAAGGCTTTTCAGGTTTGCCTTTCTTTGATTTTCTTTCCTTTCGGGGTTCTTGTGTTTCCCGGCTTTGAACTTTGAGAGCTGTTTTGATGCTAGCTCATTTGGATCCTGTGTCACTTTGGGACCATTTACGGATCGCTTTGTCATGCTGGTAGCGGTTTTGCTTCTTTGGACTTGTGAAGTTGTCGTTCAGAAGTCGGGCTCCTTGCTTCCTTTGGTCACCGGGTCGGTTATTCATCATTGGCGGGCTTGTTTGTGGAGCCTATAGTGTTGTAAAAGAGGTCATATATGAAAAGCTCAGCGGGGGTGCCTAGGGTTTAATGAGGGTTCACAGCTTTTGGCTGTGTGGTGCTGTACCTAGGTGCTTCGTCATCCCTAATAGTTGTGTATCCGTTCTTTGTTACTTTTCACAGGTTTAAGCGTAAATTTACAAATTATCTCCTTCGGTCGGAGTCATGCCGTTTGCCTCACTTTGAATGTGACCTCTCTGGAGCCGTGTAAAAATGACACGCTCTTTCGCTCTTGGTTTTACCGCTCAAGGCACTCTCGCGAAACGTTCACTCAGAGACTTGTTTGCGCATTTAAACAAAGAAATAAACATTATCGTTCCTTACTCAGATTGCCCCCAGTATTGTGGGGTTTCTTTTGACAAGCCTTAGAATGCCCAATTTTTGTGGAGGGTGATTACATGTGTGGTGAACAATGGTGGTGAGTGGTGATGGGGTGATTGCTGAGTGATTCTTTTTTTTTTGGCGGCAGCAGCTCTTTTTTTTTTAAGATGAAATGGTAGAAATGACAGGACGCTGCGACATGTGGGATGACTGTGGGGGAGGTAGCAAATGTGTGGATGGGTAGGCGGTTTTGTACAGGGGGGTTTCGTGAAAGATGAAGGTTCTTACTCTTATATGCTTGTAGACATGCCTTAAAAGAGAGAGTTTTTCTTTCCTTTTTTTTCCAGCACATGAATGGAAATATACTCATTAGAACACGAATCAAAAAGAAATTTTATTGATAACCGAAAGAAGTAACAACGACATTGAGTACCAACTAGATAGGAGCGACAACTAAACTAACTACAAAAGAAAGAGGCTATGTAAAACAGCCAAAGGAAAATAACAATGACTCCTAATGACCCCAAAGCGGAAGTAAATGACTAACTACCCCTAAACTATAATCTACTCTTCGAGGAACATCCAATCAGGTATCGCTTCCTCCTTTGCTGCTCTTACCGTACCCTGTAAACATGAGGAACACGAGCACATGAGTAAAGATGATAGTTCAATTGCCGAAATAAAAGTTGGGTCTGTTAACGCACCAAGTCCTTGACGACCAGGATTCGCTGCCGGAGATAGAACGTCTGGGATTCCCTGGAGATCCTTGCCGAGGCCCTTACCCTCTTGATAACCGTACTTCTCCATGATAACCTTCCCCGGTCCAACCTTAAGTTTCTGAAGAGAAGTTGGGTCGGACTGCTCTGGTATAACACTGAACCTGCTCAGATGGGACGAACCCTCCTCTTCAACCATACAAACAGGCAACTCCTTCTGATGCGGTTCACCTCTAACGATATGAACCTTCCCATCCCTTTTGAACTTCAAACATTGATGCACCGTAGAGGGAACGGCCTTCAAATCTTGAAGGAAATCCCGTCCCAGAATTAGATTGAAAGAATGGGGAATTTGCAGAACCAAAAACTTCACTGGATGAACCACCGTCCCGAATTTAAGTGGAAGATCCATAGGCCGAAGACATGTCTTGGGTTATCGTCATACCCTCGTAATACTATTTGGCACGACTCAAATTTGTCGTAGCCCATACTTTCTGCCACTTTCAGAGGACAGATGCTAACGTCTGCTCCCGTGTCAATGAGGACCTTTGGCACCTTGAAGGCCCCACACCAAACAGTAACATACAACGCTTTCCCGAGTGCTCGGAGATCTCACTATCGTGAAAACTGATCTCCTCCTCCTGCTTTTGCCAAAGAGCCGCGACCATCCTCTCCGGGGCTAAACTTTCCTCTGGCCCGCCCAAATGTTTGGCAATGGCCCGTCGGTGCTCTGGCGAGATCGTAAGCAAAGACCAGATGGCCATGGGGATGGTTGTTGCCTTCAGCTTCTGAAGCAGTTCCCGCTCACCTGGAATCTCTTCAGCCACTGGGGGAGACGACATTCGCTCTTCCCCTTGCGATGGTCTTTCAGGCGATCTGTAATGCTTGCCTGACCGAGTAACGTGAGCGTTTGCTGGGACAAAGCTGACCGCGGACGTGGGCTTCCGTCCTGCCCCTCGTGTTGGCTTTTTGTCATCCCAGAAAACAGTAAAGGCAGCACACTGAAACCCAGATTCTGATGTCTCGAGGTCATCCAAACGCTGATATCCCTGATCGATGAGGTCCTGGATCCGATGTCTCAGCACTTTGCAATCATTGGTATCATGTCCTGCTAGCTGATGGTACATGCAAAATTGACTGAGTCTACTCCCCTTTCGCGTCTCTCCATGGCGAGGGATGAGCGGCTGCATTAGCCCCTCGTCCTGCAGCTCCTCGAAGGCCTGGCTTAAAGGACAACCAATGGGTGTGAATTCCCTTTCGGCTTGCGGGGAAACTCCGGTACCGGGGCTACGATCTGGATTTTTCCTTCTTGGGCCAATAACAGAATTTTAGACCTTAAATTACGACAATTATCCGTGGAGTGGCCCGGGAGTAGATGGAAACGACAGAACTGCTCGGGATGCGCCCCCAGACGCCGCCCGCGAAACCGCGGGGCTTTAAGTCGGACTAACCCCTGCCCTAGAAGTATTCTCAGAATCTGACTCTGCGCTGCTGCAGATCTACGACAGGCACCTGTGCGGCCTCCTGTTGCGGTCCCTGGTTCTCCGGTGACTCGATCCCGTCCTCATCGGGGGCCAGATCTAAAGGGATGATTTCCCCGAGGGCATGAATGAGAGCTCTCGCTTCCCTTGCAGCCGACGCAAATCCTGAGCTCAGCTCTTCCAAAGCACTCCTGTGAGCAAATTCTAATTCAGCTAGTTTCCCTATCAAATCCGCGAGCGAAACACTTCGATCGTTAGCTCCAGACGACATCCTAGCTGTAAGAGGTGCTGCCTGTTTTAAGCAAAAAGATAAGTCAGCATTGCGAGAGCGAGACTGGGGCTAAACTTTGGAACTCAGGCCGAAGACTAGTGTGCCGTAATGAATGCCGGACTCCAAAATTTTGGGAGGGTCCGCTCTGGACCATACTTTTGGGTTACAAGATTCGTTGGTCTTACGAGTGGGTTGTGCAAGAACCAGGCATGTAGCAGGAATCAGCTTAGAGGACTTTTTGTGTTTTGGGGTGATGAAGTATTTGGATTATGAAAACCCCTTAAATGTTTCATTTGGGCTGGAAGAGATCGATGGATCAGATATTGGGCCTGAGGCCCTGGAGAAAAGGAGTACATACACAGAAGTCCTACACAAGGAGGTGATGCAAATGTCCTCACAAAATGACTCAGTCCAACGGGTAGGGGTCAATCCGGAGAGGTGCTTGGGGCGCAGGCCCAGGTTACCACAAAGGAATAGGGCTTGCACGCTATTCTCTTTGGGCTTCCCCACTTTTTTCACATCACCTAAAAGGTGTGCGTCTACGGTCGGGTCTTTGACTGACCAAACAATGGGCTTGGTAAGGGTACTGCCAGGAAAATGCTTGGGGCTAAAGCCCAGGTATTAAGGGGGTGTGGTTAGACGACACCCTCCTCTTTTCCCCCATTTATTCACATCACCTAAAAGGTGTGAGTCCCAGACAGGGGACCCTCAAACGGGTCCCAGAGTGGAATTGGTTTGCGGACCCTCGCTCTCATATGATGCAAGGGTGCAAAAATTAAAGTGCGCACAGAAGTAAACAAACAGAGTAATAAAGCCATAAATAAACATCTTCGAGTTAAGCCCTCTTTCTTAAAATCAAACAAGTTTAAAATTAAGAAGTTAGTCCCCAGCAGAGTCGCCAGTCTGTGAGCCTCGATTCTAAACCCTATCCTATGTTGATTAAAGCTGATTAGGATCTAACGGGTTTTAGGTCCACTTATAGCCTAAGATTAATAACTATGTCATATAACAATAATTATTAAAACCTAAGCTAGCTCACTGGAACCTATTATGAGTCGCCACCTAATTTTAACCTAGATCAAATTAGGAAAGGAGAGTTCGGGTTCGGGGGCTTGATATTCGACTTAATTAGGGTTCAATTACTTTCATTACCCTTCCTAGGTCGTTTTTCCTCTACTCAGTTTATTTACGGCTTATTACGAGTCGTTTTAACCTAAGTGCGCGAGCTTCTGTTTTTTTGTGTTTTTTAGCATTTTTTGACAGAAAATAAAGTGAAATTAAAAGCTACCTAAACTAGGGTTTCGGAGGCAGAATTAGGTCAAATTTTGATTACGTCCGTAGCCACGGACCAAACGTCCGAGACCACGGACCCCAGTTAACCTAAATATACAGAAAAGTCGAAATTAAAGGAAAACAAAAATTTGCAAAGTCCGGGGCCACGGACAGGCTGTCCGTGGGCCCGGACATTATTAGAAAAACCTAAATTTTAAATTTTTAAAATCCCGCCGCCGTCCGTGGGTGTCCGTGGTCTCGGACAACGCGTCCGAGGTCCCGGACCATAGGTCCGAGGTCACGGACCACCCACGGACAGGGGTTTTCAGAAGGTTCCCGAGGGTGTTTTGAGCTCAAATTTTATGGGTGTGTAGCCTGAAAGATGTACAAGACGTTAGTGATTGAAAGTTTTCAATTTGAATTCGAATTAAGCACGAAACTTAGCAAACAAGTTATCTGACAGAGGCTTAAATAAACAGCAATACAGAAGCCTACGAAGGTTAGTTTGAGCCCAAATTTGAGGCAAGACAGATAATACCGTGGAGAATAGGGAAGTGAGTTCTACCTGTTTTACCTTCGGATTCACAACGTTTCTTCACACCGGGACTCGTCGAGTGCTCCGTTGATGGCAGACCCGAGAGGATTTCGACCAAGCTTCTGGTTGTTGGTTGTTCTTGCTGTTCTTCACGTTTTAGAGGTGTTTTTGTGAGGTTTTGATGATTATTGGTGCTTTGGGGATTGGAAAACGTGTTTAGATGGTGATTTCGGGGGTTTTCAGTATGATTTGGGTGGCCGGGTGTTGGAAAACGTGAGAGAGAGAGAGGAGGCCGTGTTTTCTGACTCTCTAGGGTTCTTGAGTGTGTGAGGTTCTTTATCCAAAAACCTATCCCCTTATATAGACTTCTTAAAGATAAAGAGAATCTAGTAAAAGTAAGATTTTTCGATATTTTAACTAAGTAACTTCCCAAAGGAATTTTGCTATGAAATTTTAACCACATGTCAAGAATGGATATTATGAATTTTCTGAGGTGGAAACGAATTTTTTAAATGCTGGAGCATTTTTAAATTGAATTTCTCGTCAGATTCAGTCAGAAATTGCTAGAAAATTATTGGAAATTCGAAAAATCAAAATTCCAACGCCATTATGCTTAAAATGTCATCCTCTATCATGGGTTAAAATATCAAAGCATTTCGAGCTGATTTGGGCACCCTTTGGAGGAGAGAGAAAGCCTATAGGAGAACTCAGAAGCCTTAAAAATTACGAAAACGCCCCTGACAATGACGAAACTGCTCCTCAGGCCCTGGAACACGCCGATCGGGCCGGAGTCTCTTACTGTTTGATGGAGATGGCTCTCACAACCTCGTAGACCTCAGCCAGGGGGTCAAAATTTTGGGTATAACAGGTACCGTACTGATACATTACTACTTACCCGACTAACTTATAAATAAGTCTGTCAGGCCCACATGCTCCTAACGGAGTGCGGTCGTCCCATGTCTCGTTTAGTAAACTGGTAATTCCGTCACACGGTTTGTTGTGAAGTATCTTTTGTCAATCTCCCTTTGATGGATATCCCTTTTTTTTTTCTTCTTCTTTCTTCTTCTTTTTTTGTCTTTTTTTTTTGCTTACCTTTTTTTTGTGTAATAGTTCATGTTATCAGTTATCCTGTAATAAGTGCTATTGCCTTTGTGGCATCCGTGGTAATTTGTATCATAGACTGGTATTATTCAACTCGGTGTAAGTAAAATCCGTGCTATATTAGCAAACTTGTTTCTCCTTTTTTTTTTTGATCTCATTGAGTACAACACATTTTCCTTTTCTCCCTGTTTTTTTTATCATATCTCATCCATAATTCATATTCGTCCCCTCATCCATGTAATTGGATGTATTGCAGATTGCATAATAGCTTGAGCAACTTGGCTCTTCACTTCCCAACCATCCTCACTGACGGTGGTGCATCTACAAAGGGTATGCTTGTCCATGAGGACTAAACATTTATCACTGGTAGTGATTAGCATTAAATGCCGGTATACACTGTTGGTATTTGGCTATAAGCCCTGTCTGAAAATTCCCAACAATTTAAACTGGTGGGTTTCACCGTCACAGTTGCTGTACAATTTGTCCCGTTGCAGTGGTTGGACTAACGGTCCTTCCAAGGTTGCATAGGTTTCGAATCTCAGGTTTGTATAAAAACATTTGAAAACATTTTTTTTGGTATATATAATAAAAGACTAAAAAGTAGTTAGTTTGCAGTTGCTTTACTGTCGCTGTTTGCTGCACTTGTGTAGCAAGTGCGCAAGGCAGATGGAAATTTTAGTGGTTTTCTTGTCATAGCGCTTGCAGTAGCAAGTGCGCCATGCAGGTGGTAATTCTGGTTCAACCGTTACCGGTCCATTGACTCTGTCGTCGAGTATGGCTACATGTTAATGTAAGCTTAAACATCCTGTTCTCATATTATATATTCGTCCAGGTTTCAAAGTTACTCGCATCAAGTTCCCAAATCTGGTCTCTAAAGTCATACACAGAAAGGCGAGTGGTCAATGACTCACTCCCACATACTTATAACATAGTTCCTTCTAACATCCAAAGCAAGTACACAACATAAAGTAAACAAAGTCTTCCACCAGCGGTCTCATGGAGTTAGGGTACTCATGCCCTATCTACTCCCTTGCCCTACAGGGCTCCAGCATCAGTAGATGTCTGACCATCCTGACCGCCTTGTGGTACTCCAGATCCTCCAGTTGAGGTCTTCTGAGTATTCTTTTTTTTTTTGGTGGCCTGTAGTTACGGCTCTCTGGGTTCATCCAGCATTCGAATTCCCTATGGCCCTCTTTGTGGCAGCACCGACACTCGACTTTGCGGCCTTCGCAGTCGACCCAGATGGTCCTTCCCACAACGCTTACAGTAAAATGGCGTTGGGGCTGTCCGGTGCCTGATGATGGTATTTAGTTTAAGTTAATATCTGTTGATATAAATGTTAAGGTCACAATTTAATTTAGGAGGTAGGTGTTCTCACCCTTAGGAGGTGCAGATCTCAAAGGCTTAGCGTCTATAGTTGGGCCGGTCAACCGAAGGACGGGCTCTTTCCCTTTGCTCCCTGGTGACCCTGCTGCCCTTTCTTTGGAAAGAATTTCCTATTTAAGGTTTCGGGTCAGCATTCCTAAGGTATTTAATATGATAATTAATCTGAAATGAAATAAGTCCTTACTTTCCCTTCTTTTGGCTTTCGCCTGGAGATGCTCCTCCACCCTCAGACTCTCCTTCGGGGTTCTTTCTCTTCTTTGCCCCCAGAGTCTCTTCCCGAGTCTGGAGCATTAGCTCAGTCCTCGAGGCAGCGTCATAACACTCCTGGAATCTCCTTGGTAAGTTCTCACAAAGTTAATTGGTAATGTAGTAAGTAAAGAATTTTATGGCTTTCATGTTAGCACCCTGATGGTAATGTAGGGGGTAGCACCCATCGCCATCTGGATGCGAAATTATAGTCCTCCCCGAAACTTCTCGACCTTAACGGTCTCTGAGTAATCCACACCGGGGATGAAGTCCAGTAGACCAATGAATCGAGTGTAATACTCATCCACGGTCAGACCTCCTTGGGTCAATGTTTCGAACTCATGGCGCTTCTTCTGTTTAAGATGAGCTGGGTAGTACTTCCCTCTCAGTAACTCGACAAAGGCAGCCCACGAAAAGTCGGGCGTAGCCAGGTGCTGGTCCTTGACCAACCTCCACCAGGTGCTGGCTGCGTCCTTCAGATGGAAAGCAGCAATGGCGACCTTCTTGTCGTCAGGTACTTGTAAGGCTTCAAATGCTTTCTCGTGTTCAACAATGTAACGCTCCAAAGCTACGGGGTCTGGTTCCCCTGAATACGTAGGTGGTCGGGTCTCGCTAACTGACTTCAGTCAGTTCGTTTCCTTGGGCTGTGGCGGGTGGGCTGGTGCTCCTCCAATCTGAGTACCCACTGTGCAAGAACGGCTGCAACCGTCTCAGCAACTCCTGGAATGCCGGGGACACCGCCTCCACCTCTACCAGTACCACGCCCTCTAGCTCCACCAGACATCTGTAGTACAGTATGTCACATAAATACTCGGTAAATTACCGTACACAACCATAGATATTAAGTTGCCTTAAGGCTAACCTGTCACGCAATTGCGTTTCTAGACACAATATCTTTCTAAGACGAATCGTCTCGTACTTCCCAATGTTTCTCGTAATTTCCCAAGTCCTAAGCTCACTGTCTTAACCTATTATCTCGTCATCAGAGCGGTACTCCGCTCTGATACCACTTTTGTAACACCCCTCTCAATAATCACGATATAATCTCTCACGTAGCAATAAATAAAACGTCTCGCAGCGGAAAAACAAATAACCATTACAAAACTCACTCGGGTGTCACCGGCCGTTACTCGCCCATGCGAGCAACGCAGCCAAACTACATCCAACTTCCAATACAAATAAACTGCTAACCGCAGTGATAACGAGAAACTCCTATACATCACACTAAGTCCATAAACCATAACATCGACAAGTGAGCGTCTACCCAATCCTGAAAAATACATAACCTTACCATAAGACCATACACCATCTTCATTACTATACAACATCTCCAATTACCCTGTTCCTGTTCTTCCTCCGACAATGATCAACAACCTGAAATGGTGTAGTATCAGCGATAGACGCTGAGTATGCCGGGCCTGACCCTAATGGTCACTTGTCATTTTAACCATCTTATTATTAGATTGGTTTCATGCTTTTCCTTCTTACAGTCATAATCAAAACTGAAGCATAAATGTATAATATACATAATCAACCATCCAAATATCCATAAACATTAGTCATCCATCCAAACCAAACATTCATAGAATATTTCAAATAACATTTGTATATCGAACGTATCGAGCAATAACAATTTAATGTACCATGTACATTCGCCGTAGCGTACAGTTTTCATATTTAATTTACCTTAGCCTTGTAGGCTCCATCCAACCATCAACACACAATAAAATAACCACAAGTATAACCAATGAACAACAAAGCGAAACAACGAGAATAATAAACAAGTATTAAGTCTCGTCCATAGTATTGTTCGCCACTGTATAAGTCTCAATTGTTTTAGTTGTTCAGTTATACCTAGTGACAATGTCTCGTTAAAACGACATGTCTCTAGTTACCCATATATTATGGCGGGTCACCCACGCAGTAGCCACTCCAACGGTAGAGTCTCCGACCAACGAGCCATTCTAGCTCACGGGAAATTTTCTTGATACTTACGGACCCGTACGCGGACATCCTGGTATCGTTTTTGTGATCACAGCGCGCACCAAGAGCCACATCCTCTTGGCTTTACTTCCATTCCATTAATTAATTAATTATACCATCGCATCGCATTACCAAATTTTCTAACACAGCAGACTAAGGTCATTAGTCCAATCCGGAGTCTGTAAACTCGGGATCCAGTGTTAGATACGAGAGCGGCGTATAGAAAGGCCAATGCTCCGTATAAAGTCTCAGATAATATGTATATGTTATTATCATAGTGCTACAACGTTTTACTTACGTTCCTTATATTTCATATAAGATAGCACCATAGCCGCTAGTTCGTTTTATATATAGGTTCATATATACGAACCAATACTGTTAACTCAACAACAGTAAATAATAAGCAGCTATAAATATACAATTCATGCATATTAATTATCACATTCAGACAAACAATCTTATCACAATCACACAGAAGTCTGAACTGAGGAAGCCCTCAGAGACAATCCGAGACACATAACAACATACAAGTTATATCAACCAAATCCGAGCCCAAGGAGCAACCTTAGGACAACTCGGATCAAACCCCTTTACATACCGTTCACCCTGACTGTATTACGGTGGAGTATGAATCAGCAAGATCCTACGCTCCGTGTAGTCCGTTAGCTCGTCAAGCGTCCTTGTCAGAAGTATACTCTAAACGGTAATAAAACTATAAGTCAGTCTCCATGACTAACTACATCCGGTATTTCCGAATTATAAGTAACCCCGACAGTTCACCCCTGTTTTCTACAGTTGTTTGTTACAGGTTTTTCTAAAACAGTCGGCTTTGTTACTTAAAACGCGTACGTCAAAACTATTTCAACTGTTAAGTCTAATTCCTTATATTTCCTTTAATCTTATCCACATCTAGTTTAGGTGCGTAACCTATAGTTGCATGTATGCATGCATTCTTATTATATTTTTTTTCCATCATCCATTATAATTCTTTGTATTTCATTACCCATTATCTTAGCAAAATTCATAGCTTATAGTTTGTAACTATATTTTTTTTCCAAATAACCACCACCATTAAATCATAAGGTTTTCAACCAAAATATTTATCCACCTTATATACATTATTCTTGTGTATGTATATATTTTTACCACGTAGGTAATTCTCATGAGTTTCATAAACTCTTGTATTTTATGTTACATTTTATCATCTTTTATTGGATGATTATTCCCATTAGTTGTATTATATTATACAACTTATATTAAGATTATTATCCTAATATCACGTAACATCTTATGTTGTATAATTACAACTCCTAAGGTTTATTCCATAAACACCTCAGTTTATAAATCTCATTTATTTATAGTTTGTCACATTATTTTATGTGAGTGCCCTTCCTTATATTAATTCCATCTAAACCATATCATTGTCATAACATTTATAACATCATAGACCTTAGTCTAAAATTCATCTTTCAACTCTTATTAACTCAGTATAGCCCTTAACTTAATTTAAATTCCGTTTTGACCACATAACATTATGTAACGTTATACCATATACTAATATCATACTATGTGATATTTTTATTCCCTTTAACTTATAACCTATAGTTTTTATACAAAACTATTTATTATTGCCTCTTAGGCACCATAAGAAAATCTTATTCTTTTCCATAAACCATAGTTTCCTTTATTTACAAAATCACCCCTTTCTTTTTACCATGTTATATATACCATTTAATATAACATTTCTACTTATAAAAGAGTATAACCTATGGTTATTTTTTGTAAATTCCGAACAGCCCTTGTGCTATTCTATAATTGCCATTTGGCCCTATTTATAACATATAGTTCTTCCATATCATTAAAACCATATTTTATACACATATCTTAATAAATTCTCTTAATAATTCTAAAAATCACCAAATTCCACCAAAGGGTTATAAATATCCTTATTAACCCATATACTTTTGATATTTACCATTCCACCATCTATTTTTCTCCAAAGTGTCATAATGACATAATAACTATATATTATACATATATAGTTCATTTTAATTCCAAAATCCACCAAATAAATTCCTAAAAATTCCTAATAGCCCATGGGTGTTTAAAATACCATTTTACACCCTTAATTTTCGGTAATAACATATTCACCACATATGTTATAAAAATATTACCATTAAATACATAACCTATTATAAAACCTTAAATAAGTTATCTTTATTTTTGGTCAAAACCTAGCATATGGTCAATGTTGACCACCTTAATATTTCCTTGACCACCAATTCCTTATAATTACGGTTTAGTACCTAAACTTTCTAAAATTCACCATTTAACCCCAAAACTTTATAAAATCTTATAAACTTTATTTTAACTCCTTTTTAACTCTAATTTTCGGCTTTATTTTTCTAAAGTCCCTAAATTTAATTTAATTACACTATAACCCCTTATTCATTTCGGTAATAATTATATACCACCTAAACTTAAATAAAAGCTTGTAAATGCATAAATAAAATGGCCTAAAATACATGGCCTTATTACAAACATTGTCTTGCAAAATAAATTACACATAAATGTCCCAAAAATACATATAAATTTCGGCCTCACCATATAATTTTCATTTATTTACCAAACTTCCACACAATGTCTTAAATTTGACATTTATGCTTGTTTAATTAGTTGTAAAATTTATTAAACCATTCCTTAAACATTTTAAGGTCAAACGACCTTATTTTACCTCTTCACTCACGGCAATTAATATACACACACTTAAACTTGTGTTAATGTATCAAGTTATGGTTTTAAGTGATTTATACCTTGATTTAGCTTAGGTAAAGCCTTGTTTGGGTTCGCCACCTTAAGGAGAAATTCTCCACAGCTTGTTTTACATGTTTTCAACAGAAACCAAGGCCTAGTTAGTCTCCAAGAAAGATCTAACCATAAGAAGTAATTTAATGTAAGATTTAAGGCAAAAATCACCTTAAGAATGCAAGGAGAGTTAAAGATGGTTTCGACCTGAATCAAACACACCACAAGGTGTTAGATATACTATATTTACATAGGAAATAGCTAGATCTCAACAAGCTGCCTTGTTATTAGGTTTTACCTTGGAAAAATGCCTTAAAAGAGGGTATTTCCTTTGGATCTCGGCCACCTTTGCTCCAAATGGCTAACCAACAGATTCCACATGAAAAGGAGAAGAAGATGAGGCTATGACCAAAGTTTCACAGCCGAACTTGAAGGGAATCAAAAGATATGAGCTTAAAGCACATTTTTACCTTAAAATGAGATTTTGAGCAACCTTGGTCTCTAAACTTGTTTCATTCGAATTTGATTGATGTTCTAACCTTAGAACACTGAGAATAAGCCATAGGAACTGATTAGTCACGAGATCTAAGCATAGGTGGTGAAGAGATGAAGAAAAAGAGCCAAAAACAAGCCTTAAACCATTAATTCGAAGCTTAGAAGTTAGGTTTACCTTCCCAACTGAAGAAGTTCGGTTGAGAGAGCTTGGGAGAGCTTGGAGGAGCTGCTTCATCGAATTGAATGCAGCTAGGAGAGAGAGAGAGTGACTAGAATTGGTATTATTAGGTTGAAAATGTGCTTTAGATTAGTTTATTGTCTAATAATTGAAGGTGACTCATCAAGGGGATAAGGAGGGAGCAAGGAGCTGGCTGATTGAAGAAAGGAGAGGCTCCTCACACGTTTTTCCAGCTGGAGAATTCAAATAATGGAGTGAAAGTGTGTATAAACTAATAAAAAGGCAAAAGTAGCCCTTAAATCATGGAGATATGTTGGTGTGCTGTCTTTTGGATGTGCAAGTGGCTAAATGGAGCCTATCTTGCTGTAAATGTCGAACTTACATGGTCTAAGGGGTCAACTTTGACCTCTTGACCAATCTTAGTCAATATTGACTCCTGCGGGCCCCCTTTTAGGGTTTTATTAATTTTAATATTAAATTTGTAAAAATTCGTAAATTCTTGGAATTAAATTCCTAATATCATATAATATGATATTTTATCATATTTAAAGGTATTTATAACCTTTTAGCCCATTTAAAACCAATTTAGAAGACAATTACACAAAAATGTGCTTTAAGGAGTTTTAGTGCACATTTTGTGTCTCAAGGTGTTTCTGAGCTCGGTTTTCTTTGAAAATGGTTTTTTTGTGTTCCTTACATTATATTTGATCATGGTATCCAATTTTATATCATTTATAGGTCATTAGACCTTTAAGGTTTCTTAGAGCACATTTTAGCCCTTCTTGACCTTGAAGCATGTAAATGCTTTTTATTTGTGTTGGAGTGTTGTCCAACAATTGTAATATGTTTATTAATGTGTTAATCTGCTTAGGACAAATTTTTAGATCCTAAGAAATTCATTTGGGTATTTATTTACCCATAACAGTCAAAGGGTGCAACATCTTGTTTTGTGTTGACCACTGTTGTTCTCAGTTGACTTTTAAGGCGTGTTTAGGCCTTAATTAATGTGATTAGATATTTAATCCATGTTCAATAAGTTTGGGGTATTTCAGCATCAATGACCATTACACATCATTCCTAGACAATTGCATCCTCTAAACCCAAGTTCACTCCTTGTTTCACAAGTTATAAACACCAATTCTTTTTCTTGGAATTCTAAGTTCCTATCACCATTATGCTACAGATTTTGCACCCTTCCAATATCATTCTCCTTCTACCATTACAAGGTCATCAAGTATCTCAACTCAACCACATACACACCTAGCCCCTCCAGTTTACCAAGTCACCTAAAACACTTATTTTCTATCGAAATTTCGCCATAACTTCCCCATAAACTTAACATCTCCCAAACCATCAATTCACATCAATTTACATTCCTAATCTAGCCACACCCATAAGGGTCCTACCAGCACATAATATCCTTTCAAAATTCACCAAACAACACTACAAACACAATTCCCAAATCACTTGGCTCCAAGGCCCTTAATTCAAACCAACATTTCACAAAATCCAACTCACCACAACCAAGCACATTATTGCTCCAGATTTTATTTCATCTTTTATTTTTCCCAAACCCAATTCTAATACAATTAATATAGGCATTAAGGTAGATTTCTTACCTTAATCCACAAGTTTCTCCTCTTGCTCCTCCTCTTCCCAATTTCGATCAAATAGGTGATGGAGTTACCAAACTCCATCCCAACACCCAAATTACACCAAAAGCACACAATTAAAATTCTAACCCTTAATATAACACACATTCAATTTAAGGGCTTAAAACACAAGGTTAGGGTTTACCTCTTGGAACCCTTTAAGAGAGGTTCTCACCCTTGAATCAAGAAGGGGATTATTCCACCATTGGAGGGTTGAAATGAAGCTCCAAAACAAGAAGAAAAACAAGGCATGAGGATAGGCAAAATCGGCCAACACAAGAGGAGGAGGAAAAAATGAGTTTTTCATGAATATTTTTACCTTAGGAGAGAGAGGAGACTCCAAGCTACCCATTGGTGCCATTTTCTCTTCAAATGGGGAAAACCCATGGAGATGAACTTCATTATTTTCGGATTTTGAAAAGAGAGGAAGATAGAGAATGATGAGGAGATGAAGAATATGTAATTATTTTCTCATTTGGAGTGGTGTAGCACCTTGGGCAAGCTTGAGAAGGAGGAGAAGCCATGGAAGCTTGGGGGAAGAGCTTCAAATCGGCAGCACCAGGGAGGAGGAAAGAGAGAACGATAGAGAAGGGGAAAAGGAGGAAAGAGAAGAGGGAAAAGAAAAATGAGGAGGAGAGAGAGGGTGGGGCTCCCTTTTACTTTTCTTTCTTTTTTTTTGCTTATTAGGTGTGTGAGAGGGCTGTCTCACAATTAAAAAAAATGGCCCACTTAATTATTACAAGCTGGAGCGTTTTTCGTCTTTTACAGAAAACGCTCGTTATTTTACCCGGTTTAGCACTATTCACTAACCGGGCCCGTTTTCCGGAATTTCCTCGTTTATTTAATTTTAATGATTATTATACTCCCATTAATGTTTATTTATAGTTATATGATCAACTACAATTTTTACGGGGTCATTTGACTGTTTAAAGTCACGTTTTCGGGTTTTCTCGAAAAAACGCGCTTTAGACTCCGTTAGCGTTTTAACGCATTATTTGTATCCTTTTTCTTCCGGAATTTTTCCCACATGTTCTTAGTATGTAATTAGGGTATAGAAATATATTTATAACCCTAGTGAAGGTTATATACCTCCTAAAATAATTAAAACGCGTTTTCACGTTTTGTGACTTTTACGCATTTTCTTTTTCTTTTTTTTTGTTTTTATTTCTTCACCAATGATCTTAAGGACTTAATTAGCCTTAGAAAATAATAATCACATATTTAAATATCACTTAAAGTTTGGGGTATTTCATATATCCTGATTCAGTTTGATTTTGAGTAATCTTGAGTGGAATGTTGTTACGGAAATGGATGGAAATAAAGGATTGGTTGGGTATGGAATTTCATTGGAACTTTTATTGTCTCAGCACACCCGAAGCGGTGTGAGTGCTTATTAGTTGATTTTTAAACTTCGAGGCGAAGTTTCTTTAAGGGGGATATGCTGAAATACCCCTAAATTAATTTAAATTAATTTAGGGGATTTCTTTTATTAAACCTTTAATAATATTATTAAGTATTAAATTATTATATGGAATGAGGAATATTAATTATATGGGGTTGTGAGATTTATTTAGGGGTTTTCTCCTAATTATTAATATTATTGTATGTATTATGAATTTAATAATAAGATTTATAAGTCAATAAATCTTGGGGAAATTTCTAAACACTCCAAATATATTATAAGATTTTAGAAAGTGTTGGAACATTGTTTTGAAACATAAAAGTCAATATAAAATTCTAGAAACCTTAAAGCTTATTAAGCCTTGCTAGAGTTGACTTTTTGAGAATGGTCAAACCAGGCCATGAAACCTATACCAAAAAATAGGTTATGAAAAACCATGAAGATCGATAAAAAGAACGTCAAAAACGGATCATCCTAGCCAAAGTTATGCTAGTTTGAAGTTTAGAGCCAAAATTTCATAAAGTGCCACGTGTCGGCCTCTCGTGCGTCCCAACACTTAGCTGATTTTACCTCCTTGTTTTTCTCCAGCAAACAACCGATTTTGACCTAACTTGTGACGGCTATATCTTCTTCATCTTTCAATAATTTTCAAAGCCGTCTTCTTATTCTCTTCTCCTTTGAATCATCTTCACAACCGTAACTCATACAAACCCTAAACCCTTCTACATCAAGGGAAAATCGTTCTCAAGTTGGCACCTTTCACAGTCGTAACCCAGATTTCCTATTCCCTTCGAATTCAGGTAAATTCGTCTAGCCATAAATCCTTCGTTTCTCAACCAAACTTTGATTTCTTAGCTCGTTGTGTAGATCTCTAATCCGTCTACAATTTTTATGTTTGTGCCCAAGCCTGAATCATAACCGTTTGGAAGTTATAGTCGCTCAAAGTTCCGGATTTTTCAGCACATAAAATCATACCGGAAACAGAGAGGTAAACTCGTAACTTTCGGGTCGATTTTCTTTCTGTATAATGCGAGTTAGGATTATTTCTAGTTATCCATGTGTAGATCTAAGTTTCATCTTTCTAATGAGCCCAAAAACAAAACCTAACTCGATCTGTGCAATAACTTATAGATCCTCGAAGTGTGCTTCCCGAACTAGTCGGAAGTTCGAGTTTTTCCAGAAAAACGATTTCGAATCGCTTCGATTCGGGCAATTCCGGTGAGTTTCCGATCAATTGCTCCGATAATGTTGTTGGTAGTGTTGTTTTCGACCTAACCCGTGTTTTAATTGAATCAATTACGTACTATATTAAGGGAATTGGTCGGATTTGTGTTCGAATCGAACTCAGAACTAGTAAGAACCCTAACTCTCGAATCAAACTCGAATCTTGATGAATACTGTATTAAAATTGGGGAAAACGGTACCATTAGAACCGGAATTCGATTTCGAATCCATAGAAGCAAGAATCGTTGAATTTCGTTCTGTAGATCGAGAGATATAGGTGAATTAGTACTCGGTTTCGATTTGGGTTCTCTGAAGAACTCGCGCAACACGGGCCGTCCGATCTCAGTTAATAAAGATGGACGGCCACGATTAAAACATACGATTTTAAAGTATAAGTTTTTTATATTGTTTCCAGGAATAAACCTTAACTTGTTTAATTAATTTAAGTGCCTTCCCGAATGTATTTTGACTTGAAATTTTAACCATAGATTCCTTATTTTATGTAGTTTATTTTGATGTAAATTATTATGGATTTGGAGTTTTTAAACATAAGTTATGATTTTTACAAGTTACGGCTTTTCTGGAATTATTTGGCTAAATTAAAAAGATATTTTTATGAAGTAAAAATTTTATAATATGTCTAAAATGTTATAGTTACTGTATATTAAGTTTGGGAATTTTTGGGCAACGGGAAAAGGTTTTAAAAATTGTGTTTGTGAGTTTTTCATAAGAATAACTTATAATATATAGTTTTTTTTATGTAATCAAAAATTAAAGTATAGTTGATTAATGAACTTTATAGGTTGGGGAAAATATAATAAGACTAATTAACATTTAATACAGTATGTTTATAAATATTTTGGGTATTAACTTTAAGTGAAGTAAAAATTGTTACATATATTTGTATATATATTTATATGAGGGAAATAAATAGAAACTTATATTAAATCAAGGAATTTAACTAAACTACATTTTATTTATTATATATAATATGGAAGCTAATATGTTTAACTAAAACTAAGGGAGATACTTTATTTTATAAACCATAAATCAGTTGTGGATATGTCTAAAAGATATTAAATATAATTAAATACAATAGAGTTTCTTGAAGAATGTTCTGGATAAATCTTAATATATGTAGATATATATATATATATATATAAATACAATAAAAATAGATAAAGGAAATAACATTCCTT
Source organism: Limonium bicolor (assembly GCA_023374045.1). Classification (NCBI taxonomy): domain Eukaryota; kingdom Viridiplantae; phylum Streptophyta; class Magnoliopsida; order Caryophyllales; family Plumbaginaceae; genus Limonium; species Limonium bicolor. Next base: position 5,740 of record JAIOTZ010001489.1, on the reverse strand, counting down.
GTGAGAAATATAATAGGAAGGATATATATATATATATACGATTAATAAAAAAAAGAATAAAATACCTTATAGAAAATGTAATATGAAGGAATTAATGAGTTAAACTAAACCTCTACATAATACTAATAATAGAGTACTATATGAGGTGGTATTATTTTATGGTTATGAATTGAGTTTTTAGTTACCCTTGAATTTCTAAGATTTATATAAACAGTATTAAAATACATGTATATATTTAGTCAATGTCCACAATGTAAATCTATAATTGGGTTAAGAAATTAATAAGTTGAAATTTAGGAATATTTGTAACTAGTTTACATAAAGTGTTACACAAATAGATCTTATTATATAATTGATACTAAAATGAATGGAATACTTTTACATTTAAATGTTCTTATTATATAAACAGTGGTAAAATAAATGAGTTACTTTTACATCTACATGTGAAGAGGATAAATAAGTCTAGATTTAATTATTTCTTAATATTTATAGTATTGAGTAATAACTTAATATTTTAAGATAAAATCATTAAAAGGATTATGATATAAAACTATATTAAATTATGATTAGGAGATTAATCTAAATAATAATCCTTAAGTTTCTTGGAATTAGTTAAGCCATATAAAATACATTCATTATCAATATTCAGGATGTGAGTTTATAAATAAGTGATGTACATAATAGTTAAAGATTTACAAAAAGGTTTGCAAATAGAAATTTGATACTTAAAATCATTGAACCTCTAATTAGATGAAACTAGGTTACATAAGAGATTATATTGATTTACCTTTTGACACTGGAAAAATTAATGTGTCATTTGAATATAGGGTATGGGGATTTCTCAGAATATGTTATCTTATTAAATAGTTAACAGTTTCACTTACGATCCATAATTTAATTCTTTGATAAATTCTAACTTATGTAGATATATGTCCATCCTAAATACAATAAAGGAAATTAATTATTAAAGTTATACCTTTGAAACCTTTAGGTTTTGTAAACAATTTAAAACGTATTTAAGACTTAAGTTTAGTGAAGTTTAGTATAAAAGGTTTATACATAGCCTATGGAGGGAATGTGTGTAAAAATAGAACATTTAGGAAATTAAATGTAAGTAAGGATACATAAAAGGTTATCTTAAAACACCTTTATATATAGTTATGATAAAGTAAATAATATACCCTGTGGATACTAAATGTAAGAGTTCTATGAGTCTAAGTTAATTATAATATGGTTATTTCAAGATGAAAAGTAATTTAACATCTTATGACAAGTTTTTTTAGATGGTTGTAATTAAAGTTATTCTGAACTAAAGATAAGATAATTGAGTTTAGTAGCTCAAATAAGTTATATTGAAATGCATCTTCAACACTACAATTTCAGTATACGGGATGTAGATCATAATTAAGTTAAGGGGGAAAACTTAGTTATAATGGATTATTTAGTAGATATTGATAAAGATACATAGTCAAAAATTGTGAAATAATAGTATAGTATTCTAAGATCAACCCATCATTGGTTATAATACGATGTCGGTCCTAAAGTAAGAATAAAGGTATTGAGCTTAAGATTATTATTGGAATTATTAGATTTAATTATATAACATAAACACATTTATGATATAGAGGTCTCAAAAGTCTTGAATGTGAGGATTGTGGTTAAGTATGAATGAAGTGGATAAGGGTGGAACAATTAACTAGTGTTGATAAAATACATTCCTTGGTCTTACAACCTTGAGTAATACAATGTTCTCAGACAAGTCAAAGATTATACATAACATTTAAGTGAGGGCTTAAAGGATAATTGAGACTTTGAAATAAGAGTAAGGAGTTTATTTAAGCGTAACATAGGCTACGAGTGGTTGATGATGGATTACCTTTAATATTCTTCAGAGTACTGTTGATTGTTTGCGCAAGTTGATTAGAACTGCTACAACGTTACCCAGGTACGATTTCTCGTACTCAGCTTGCTATGTGTTGGACTTTCTGAAATGTTTTGTACGATTTCTCGTACTCAGCTTGACGTGTTTTGGACTTTATGGAATGTTTTGTACGATTTCTCGTACTCCGAACTTTTTGCTGATTGACTTGTGGAATGTTTGGAAAACGCTAACTGACTTAAAGAGGAATTTTTAAAAAGGAATTGGTTGTGCGACTAACTCAGCTTGTGTGACTAACTGGGCCTTGGATGTGGAACTCACTTGGGTATTGGTTTCTTCTACTTGGTTGCCTGTTAGACATTGGCTGCTTAGGGTTTACGCTTCTGCACTCTGTAGGACTGAGTGTTTTGGTATTGCTCTGGGTAGTTGGTGATCTAGCGGGATTTTTGGAAAAGGTCAATCTTGGAAATCTTTCTTTCGACGTGCGCGCGTCTTTAATGTGAACAGTAGGGGCTGTATATCCCTCGCCCATAGGGGCATTGATATTTAACAGTAAAGGGCTGATATCCCTTGTCCCGAAGAGGACGTAGTTAACAGTAAGGGGCTGTATATCCCCTGTCCTTAATGGACGTTCTTGGCGGTGGGGGCCATCTCTCCCAGTTGGTTTCATTCCATTCTTGAGTTGCTGGTTTTGGTTTTCTCTCATTCATTCCTAGTCCTTTGTGGCTATCTGGGTTTTTCTACTCCTATTGGGAATTGGTTCTAACATCAACAATGGATGCTTACTAACTATGTGGTGTGACTACTTAAGTGGATGACTTGTTTTGGAAGTTCTCTATCTCTATCTTTGTCTTGTTTTCTTTTCTCTTTAACTTGATTGTTTTGAGGTGCTTTATCTCTGTTTTACTTTTAAGAGTTGTTTTCATGTTACTGTTTATTTTGAAGAGTTATGTTTTATAAGTTTGTTTTTGGAGAATTGTACCAGTTCCATTCCAGGGAACTGACCCGCCCCTTTCGGGGTGGGCTGCTTGGTTCATCTTGCAGGTACGAATTGATTTACAGGTGGCCACGAAGGGAATGAGCGTTTGGGATGGGACTAGGTTTTGTGGAGAGTTAATGTGTTTAATTTCTATTATGTTTGTGTTAAGTTTTTCTCGAGTTCAGACCGTAGCTTTTGTAAGTTATAAGTTGTAATTGGTGAGGGTTGGTGCCGGGTGTTTGGAACCCGATGGTCTGTACGCCCTTCGTATTTTTATTTCCGCTTTAAATACGCTAAATAGGGGTGTTACAAATAACATGGGCACTAATCATAAAGTGCATGGCTCCAAGGCCCTTAAATTGTACAACAATCTCAAATGAATTTAAACACACCCACAATGTTTTCTCATCTCAACTAACCACACTCCAATTCATATTTTGGGTTCATTGATTTATTTACCCATTCCCAAAATTCTAAAACATTAAGATAGTAATTAAGGTAAGCTATTTACCTTAAGCTCCCAAGTTTGCTTTTCTCTTCTCCTCTTCTCTTTTCTCTTTCCATTATCGGTTAAAAGGGGCAATGCCATTGCCATGTTCCAGCCCAAAATTTAATGAAGAAATGAGATTAAGTAAGGGCACCTAACTCATTAATTGACTCAAGAATACAAGGAATGCTTAAAGCATAAAAATTGGGCATTACCTTGGAACCCTAGAATTTGTTTTTGGTCATGAAGCAAGAGAGGGATTTCAACCACCTTTGGAGACTTGAATCAATGCTCAAGACAAGAAGAGAACAAGGCATCAAAAGGGGGCAAAAATCGGCCAAAACCAAGAAAGAAGGAAAAATGGGTTTTTCTTGGATTTTCTTACCTTGAATGAAAGAGGAGATGAACTAGCTCCATAAAATGCCATTTTCTTCACAAATGGTGTATACCCATGGGGACCAACTTCATCCTTTGAGGATTTATAAAAGAGAGAAAGATAGAGCTTGGTGAGAGGAGCAAGAATATGCACTTATTTTAGTATTTGGAGCTTGGTGAAAGCTTGGGCAAGGAGAGGAAGATAGAGAAGCCATTGTTGAGCTTCAAAAACGTTCCAGCAGCATAGAGAGGAGGAGAAATCGGTAGAGAGAAGAAGAAGTGGGGAAGAAATGAAATGGGAGGGGAGAGAGAGCAAAAAGGCAATATGTACTTTTTACTTTTTCACTTTTATTTTCGTTTCTCTTTTACTTATTAACTAGCTTATTAATCAAGAGAGGGGAGTGTGTTGGACACACCAAAAACCGGCCCAAATATGTTAGTGGGGGAGGGGTGTTTTCGTCTTTTCACAATAACGCTCGTTAATTACCCAGTTTTAGCACTATCACTAACCGGGCCCGTTTTCCGGAATTTTCTCGTTTCTTTAATTTTAATGGTTCTTAAACTTCCATTAATGTCTATTTATAGTTATATATTCAACTATAATTTTTACGGGTCTGTTTGACCACTCAAATTCATGTTTCCGGGTTTTCTCGAAAAATATGCTTTAAGACTCCGTTAGCGTTTTAACCCATTATTTGGATCCGTTTTCTTCAAGAATTGTTCCAACATATTATTTAGGCGTAATTAAGCCCTAAGAATACATCTAGGACTCTAACCGAGGTCATATACCTCCTATGGTTGTGTAACGCTCGTTTTTACAATTTACGCTTTTTAAGCGCTTTCTCTTTTCTTTTGGCTTTATTTTCTTCACCAATATTCTTTAGGCACTATTAGGCCCTTAAATACCATATTACAATTATTTAATCACCATATTTTAGTTCGGGGTATTTCATTTAGCTTGTTCGTTTTTACACTTAAGTTGTTCATTTCTTTGCTGCTATTGACACTAGTTGTTCAATGAAAAAACATTATAAAACAATCCTAATCTAATTTACAATTTTAAAAAAATTCAAGTTCATGTTCAGATACGCAGTACTAGCTGTTCAAGTTTTACAACACTTTGTTCAAAAAATACTTGATATTGTTATTTGTTTTTAAAAGTTAATGTTTATATTTTTTAAAAAAGTATTAGGTGTTCAACAATTCTTCAACAATTGTTTATAAAAATTTGCTACTTGAAATACCCCAAACCTTAGTATATTGTTTAAACACCTAAATATGGTATATAAAGACTAAAAAAGAGTCTTAGAAACATTAGTAAACAAATTTAAACAAAGAAAACACAAATGTGCTTTAAGGTCAATAAAGCCAAATGTGCTCTAAGCTTGGGGTAAGCTTGGTTATACCTAATGAACTTACCAAGATCTTAATTATATGCTAATGAACATATTAAACCAATTACCAAAGAAACCACTTGAAAACAATTTCACAAAATGTGCTTTAGGAGTCTTAAAGCACATTTTTGAAAAATTGTCTTGTAAATGAGTTTTGAGTGGCTAGATGTCCATCATTACTCTTAAATATATATGTGTACTATATATATCACATTTGGATGTCTATATCAATGGAAATCAAAAATTTTCACTTCTATGTGCCTTGTTTTTATGAATAGTAATTTTTATAACTATTTTGTAACATATGTTTGTATAAGTAATTAAATTGACAATAAAGACTATATTACCCCTAAGTACTAATGGGGGCCGGTTTTCTTAAGTGTGGTGACTCACCACTCTCTTGTTAATGTATTAAGTAAGTAATGATAAATAAATAAAGTACTTTTTACTTTTACTACAAATATCTTCAAAAGCAAAACTTATCTAATTCTCTCATTTCACACGGTTCCAAACTCCTTCTTCAACCTCTCTTCTTGTTCTCTCTCGGTAATACACACCACCACCATTAAAACTCTAGCTTTGACCACTTGTAAAATCTAGCTCACTTAACCAAATCAAAAACAAAC
>JAIOTZ010001488.1:0-32915 GCA_023374045.1 Limonium bicolor | reverse complement strand
TACCTGTTAACTTCCAATTTACTAAGTTTTTACATGATTACAGACATGTTTTTACGCGTAAACTTACACTTGATTATCTTCATTATACCCACTAGGGTTTACTACATAAGCCCATTTCTTTTCTGTTTTTTATAAGTATGGGCCGACTGACCCACCGACCGACCCAACCCCCTGGGTCGGTCCATTCCAGAAACATTCTGGTTCACTGTCTTTTGCCCGACCCGACCCCCGACTGACCCAACCCCCTGGGTCGGTCCATTCCAGAAACTTACCCGCTGTTATACAGTCCGACCGACCCAGCTAGGGTCGGTCCCTTGGGTCGGTCAACTGCAGAACTTTCCCAAAATTGTCTAATCTTCTCCAAACTTCTCCTCAAGTTTCCTAATAGGTTCTAACATCATTAGGCACTCTTAAAAAAATCATAAATCATCCACCAATTCATTTTCTAACTCACTTCTAAACTCCTCAAACACTTACTCAATTTTCCAACAAAATTCCTAGCACTTATAACATTTTTCCTTACGTATTCAACATGTAGTTTTGCCTAAGGCTTCAACTAACCAAAGTATTGCCTCACCACCATTACAACTACTCCAAAGCATTATTTCTCAACAACATCTCCCTTACACAAACTCCATAAGATTTTTCCACAAGTTCATACCTAATCCTTTATAAGACATTATTCTTCTCTTGTTTACCAAATTTGCATAAGTCTTAACCACACTCTCACCATGACTTTGGTGCATCTCAAATCACCCTTTTTATCTCTAAACTTCCATGAACAATGCCTAATTCATTATAATACTTATAAACATTATAATTCCCCTTTCTTTCACCAAATCAACCCTTAACAATTCCTAGTACAACCTTGGTCACCAACATTTAAATACCTAAAAATTCCTTATTACCCACCAAATTTTGACATAGCTTCACTAACACTTTCTTACACCAAAACACATAACTTTTCATCTTTAAAAAATCAAGGACATTCATCCACACAAGGAATGTTCTTTACACCACAACTAAACCTTAAACTACACTACATCACAATATAGTGCATAAACTTAAATTGCTTGGAACTTAAGCCCTTAAATAACATGGCTCGGCCCTTAAATTGCATTAATCTTAAACACTGAATTTCCCATATAATAAATGCCTTTGACCTGCAAATACACAAACATCACATACGCCCTTAATAACCTCATTGTGGATAGTTTTCTAACTCATTTCCCATTGGCTCTTTAGTTTTTTTATTAGGCAAATATAGCTCAATATCCTAAGGCACAAAAACAACATTAAGCTAGGTTATTTACCTCTTTTCCTTCAAGATTTCTTCTTCTTTTCTTGGATTGAAAATCAGCAGGGAACTTGATCACTTGTCAATCTTCTAACCAACACACATGTAAGGGTAACGAGCATTAAGTTTTATACTCAAACTCATGAGTAAACCCTAGATTACATAAGTGTTTTAAAACACTAAAATGGAAGTTTACCTTGGAATTGAATGAGAGTTTGATTAAGTAGCAAGAGAGGACTCCTCCTAGTCCTTTTAAGTTTGAATAAAGCTAAGAAAAGAGCAAGAGAGAGCACCATCAAGAGGTGATTCTCGGTCATGTACAACAATGAGAGGAAATGTAATTTTTCTTTGGTTTTCCTTACCTTGAAGCAAAGGAGAATGACAAGGTATAAAAAGGTGAGTTCTTGCTCCTTCAATGGTGAATCTCCATGGCACCGAAATGGAGTTCTTGAAGATTTGAAAAGAAAGGATTGTAGGGCTTGCTGTAACTAGAAGAATGGTAGTCTTGAAATTAAATTTGGAGCATGGAGTTGGAAGTTACAAGGATTTGAAGATGAAGAATGTGTGGTGCTTTAGCATTACCGTATTGGAGATGGAAGGATGGAGGTTGGAGACGGTGGGAACAAAGGGGAATGAAGGAAGGAGGTGAGAGGTATTAGTTTTGTAAGATATTTTAAGCTAAAAGTAAATAGTTAACTTACACTTATTTCTTCCTTCCTTATTAAACTAGCCAAGTGTGATGACTCACACTTAAAAACCGGCCCCCTCCTTAGTTAATAGGATATTTTATGGCTTTTTTGACCATTTAATTAACTTATGTTGACTTATGTCTTAAACTAGCACTATTTGAGCACTATTTACTAATTAGTGCACATAATTGTGAAATTTTTGATTTCCCATTGATTTAGACTTCCTAATGTGGTACTAAGTAGCACACATGTTGATTAAAGAGTAATGATGGGCATTTAGCCACTCAAAACCCATTTGCAAGACAATGTTTCAAAAATGTGCTTTAAGACTCCTTAAGCACATTTTGTGTGTTATCTTGTTTTTGAGAGGTTTCTTTAGTAATTGGTTTAACATGTCCATTAGCATGTTAATAAAGTCTTGGTAAGCTCTTTGAGTCATAACCAAGGTTATCCCAAGCTTAGAGCATGTTTTTGCTCTAATTGTCTTTGTGGTACTTTATTGTGTTTTCTTTGGTTTTAAATTGTTCACTAATGTTTCTAAGGCACTTTTTATCCTTAGTATACCATTTTTAATATTTAAACAGCATATCAAGGTTTGGGGTATTTCACAACGAGACTAAAGGAACTAGAGAACTCATTCTAGGATGAAACAATTAAAGGTTATTACGTGCGGGAAACACTAATACTAAGTACAGACATCGGATATGTCTCAAGACTTTAGAGAAAACTGTGAAGAGCAATGAACACTAAAACAGTAGCTTCAGATTAAGTATCATCCTCAAACCAAAAGTCAATTAGAAAAAAACAATTTAGAAGCTTAAGAGAACACTAAGAGCATGAACATTAGATCTCCAGACAGACTGGAAGGACAAACTATAACTCTTCGAGACCGCATAAAATAGAAGATATCACGCGTCCATTAAAAGACCTTGATTCCTAAAATTATAGGATGCAAAAGGGATGTACAATACATTGAAAAGGATAAGAAAGGCAAACTGAGCCCTAAGGTTATCAGAGTCGCGCAGCTGAAGCTAGTGCACTCGTATGATATACCTAACGAATGAGAAAAAGGAATGATGTATTTCACATCTTCCAATTGAATAAAATATATGGCTTATCTGCCAAACGTCTTAGATCCTGAGAGGATGGACCCGAACCCAGTTGTGAGATTGGTATAAATACCGATAAGAATTCTTGATACAGAGACTAATCAGCAACATGGTTATGACCCTATGATCGGATCATAATGTGGGATATACTACATGGAAGCTAAAATGCTCCATGAGACTTAAACATCTTGAACTAACGTTAAAGGATGATATATTGATGATTACGTGGGTGTAATCCATTTTAAGGGGGGTAGAGTGTAAAATCACTTAACGTATGTTTCAAGTATCGAGTACGTAAACTACAGTGTGCATAGCACAAGACAATTTATTGTGATGTTTGATATGTGTTATATAAACATATGTATATAGTCTTAGTTTGGTTGTGGTTATTACGCATAAAAGATGCGAATACCAGACATATAATATACCAACCTTGTTAACTCCAGTGTGAGAATACGAGTAAAGAGGAGTAGAAACTCCAAAGGAATTGAATTCCATATGGCATATAGGTATGGAACTGAATACGGTTTTACCTTTAAATGTGAATCGGTATAAAACCGATGTAGAAAATAGTGGGAATTGACTTACCTAGGAAATGGGTAGTTATTTGGAGATTGATTGGTATTAACTGATAGACTTAGTTTTATGATTTGGAATATGTGCTAGCTTCATATGAGTATGACTAAAATTATGGAAAGATAGAAAATTTGAACTTGTAAATGTTTTGATTGTTTGAAATTGATGTGGGAGGTGGAACTTGATTTCTCGGGGATCAAGGGAAACCGAACACAAATTGGGGTGGAAGGATAGTTCAACACTGGTGCTGATCACATCAGGGTCGAATGATTCCTGAAACTCCCTACAAGTGGTCACAATTAATCATGTTAGGAATAGACAAGGACCTTTAGTCATAGCATAATTTATATTGGAGATGTATTGGCAAATCGAGTATTTGCTTTTGATGTAGTAAACAACAATCACATAGAGTTGGTTGCTGTTTGCTTGGTATTGTGAATGGTATTGTGTATGTATTATACACAAATGGCTGACCTTATGAGTCTGGAAGTTTATATATACGATAGACCTTATGAGTCTGAAGGTTTTATATATAAACATGATCTATATGATCTATGGCATAAAGTTATCCGTGTATTCTAATGATATTAGATACATGAGAACTTTGGGGGTAAAGTCCTTTTAATGAGGGTAGATTGAAATACCCTAAAGCCTAAATATGGTAATTAAACATCAATTTATGATGTAATAAGGCTAAAACATGCCATAGAAACATGGGTGAACAAACTTAAAACCCTTGGAACACAAAATACATTAAGAGCAATTAGTGCAAAAACTTGCCTTAGAGTTTGTGTAACCTTAAGTGGGATCCAAAATTGATTCCTAAGTTTTATATCTAAGCTAAGAACAATATAGAACCATCACCAAAGAAAAACAAGCTCAAAAACACAAATTGTGCTTTAAAACTCCTTAAAGCACATTTTTGAGAAATTGTCTTAGAAGTTGGTTTTGAGTGGTTTTAAAGGCTTAAATACATCATAATGCACTAATGTAATATAATTTAACACATTATAAAGCCTAATACAAAGTTTTTCAAAAAACCAAAAATTTGTGCATTGATTTATGAATAGTACCCAAATAGTGTCAAACAATGCCTTAATCCTTTATAGCTTGGTCAATGGTCAAATGACCCCTAAGTATATACCAAGTGAAGCGGAAACTTAGTACGGTGACTCACCATGAGCAAACAAATATCTTAAAATCTAGACTAATTTTTGATATTTAAACCTTATCACCTTTACTTTCATAATCATTTCACATTTCTCTCTTGCTGTCTCCTTTGAACTTCCAAGAGTGCTCCCCTTCATCATATCTATATTGAAAATATTAAATCCATCCATGGAAGCCCACAACACCACTTAATCATACAAACTCCATAAACACCCATTTTTAGCCTTAAATCACCATTTTGCTTCATTATTCTTCAAGGAGACTTCCTCCTTACCATAGCTTGACTCTAACCTGTCAAGAAAATTTGAAGGTTGAAACCGTGGGATACAAGGGGGTACACATACCCACCTTATAAGTAAGGTTTAAGGTAAGAAAATACCTTAAAACACCTTTTTTTTCACTTCCTTTATGTGTTGTCCGAATTTGGCAACTTACACAGCTTCTTTCCTTCATATTTTTAAGTGTATTCCAATATTGAAATCCCCTCTTTGAGCTGGTCAAATTGATGGGCAGAAATTGCCTTATAAGTACCTAAGGTAATACCATTTTCCAAGCTTAATACCTGTTCCTTCCTTTGATCTTTATGAGCAACATTTGGACTCTTATTTTTCTCTCAATTATGGCTGAGAACAGAGCTTTCACTAGTAGAAAAAACATTATATACCACGGTTATTTTGCTTATATACCACGGTTAAAAACCGTGGTATTTGCTGCCGTCGTAAATGCCAAAATATTATATACCACGGTTCAAAACCGTGGTTTTAAATGAAGATAAAAACCACGGTTCTAAAACCGTCATTTAAAAGTATTTCTCGCGCGGAACTTGTTAACTATAAACCACGGTTTATGCCAATAACCGTCATTTATAGTGAGTAATATATGACGGTTATTCTAAAAACCGTGGTATATAATGTAAAAAAAACACGGTTATAAACCACGGTTTGTAGGGCAACCGTCATTTATAGTACATGCTGGAGAGAATAAACCATGGTTTTTGGGGAACCGTGGTATATAACCGTCACGCCGGAGAGAATAAACCACGGTTATTCTTAAAACCGTGGTATAATGTGAAAAAAACAATGAATAAACCACGGTTATACATGAAACCGTGGTTTATAGTCCATGAATTTTTCAAATCTTCGCCTTCAATCTGGAAATCTCAACAGAGCGCATATATAAGACAATGAAGATGCCAGATTATGTATGTTCCTTGTTTGCGAATTAAGGTTGCGAAATCGTGAGTGAAGAATGGAGGCGCAGTATGCTCCTTGTTCGCCGGTGGGTTCCAAAATTACTGTGAGGTTGAAGAGAAAGGATGCGGCGTAGAGCATGTTCGTTGTTCGCCGGCTGGGGTTGCAAAAATTACAATGAGTGAACATGAGGGAGACGCAGAGCACGTTCCTTGTTCGCCAGTGTGGGTTGCAAAAATTACCATGAAAACAAGATAATGAGGAGGTAGGAGCATGTTCCTTGTTCGCCAGTATGGGTAGCAAATTTACAGTGCGGTTGATATGGCATAGAGCATGTTCCTTATTCACTAGTATGGGTTATGAAATTACCGGGAGGTTGAAGAGATGGCGTAGAGCATGTTCCATGTTCGCCGGCGTGGGTTGTAAAAATTACCGGGAGGTGAAGAGAATGAGGAAGAGGCGCGTTCAATCCTTGTTCGCCAGTGTGGGTTGCAATTACAGTAAGAGAAATATATAAGAGAACAAGAGAGCCGCGTTAATTTGGGCCGAAAATTAAAATTCCCGCTTAGACTATATACCACGGTTCTCCAAAAACCGTGGTTTATTCTCTCCAGTGTGACGGTTATATACCACGGTTCTTTAAAAACCGTGGTTTATTCTCTCTGGTGTGACGGTTATATACCACGGTTCTATAAAAACCGTGGTATATAGTCTGAGCGGGAATTTTAATTTTCGGCCCAAATTAACGCGGCTCTCTTTGTTTACTTATAAACCACGGTTTGTAGGGCAACCGTCATTTATACTACATGCCGAAGAGAAGAGCCGCGTTAATTTGGGCCAAAAATTAAAATTCCCGCCCAGACTATATACCACGGTTCTCCAAAAACCGTGGTTTATTCTCTCCGGCGTGACGGTTATATACCACGGTTCTTAAAGAACCGTGGTTTATTCTCTCCGGCGTGACGGTTATATACCACGGTTCTCAAAAAACCGTGGTTTATTCTCTACGGCGTGACGGTTATATACCACGGTTCTCCAAAAATTGTGGTTTATTCTCTCTGACATGTACTATAAATGACGGTTGCCCTACAAACCGTGGTTTATAAATAAACTATATACCACGGTTCTCCAAAAACCGTGGTTTATTCTCTCCGGTGTGTACAATAAATGACGGTTTCCCTAGAAACCGTGGTTTATAAACTTTAAACCATGGTTTTTCATTTAACCGTGGTTTAAGTGTCGTCATTTAAAATGTTTTTTCTACTAGTGTTTCCAAACCTTGTTTTGATGTCAAATTTCAAGTTCCAAATACCAAGGGAAATTACATCTTCAAGGGCAAGGTTTCTACTTAATATAAAGCCTTAAATCATGGTTTAAATCCTTGATTATATTCATAATATTAACTATCCTTATCTTGGTAATTCAGGCCAAGATTTTGTGCTGCTGGAAATCAAATTAATTGAGCTTATAAGGTTAATATCCTTACTTGTAACATATTATAAGGTTTTAAGTATTGATTGTTGAGTTATAACATTGCTAAGAGCATAGGTTATAAAATGAGTTACTTTAAACTCAAGAAATGATATAAATTAGCTTATAAATTGTAACACCCCTACCACTAATCAAATCATTATCCTCTAATCCGTCTCAATTACCAATACTAAAGCAGCGGAAATTCACTTACAATCGGCGGGTGATACAATGCCATTAGTCATCCACGTGACTAACAAGGCCAAATTCAAATACAAATCCACTACCGGTCTGATGAAGTTGAATATACCGACCAATCAAATAACACTACTACATTACATTCCTTTACTAATTCAAATGTCAATACAAACCTCAAATCAAATCTATACCGAGTCTCTACAGTTCTCAAGTTTGCTGATAACATTTTGGTTTTACAATTCCACAATACAAAACAAATACAATTTCTTAAACAACTACCCATGCTTACGTAGCAACCCCATCTTACACTCTCGGACGGTGATCGCCTTCAAGTACCTGTAAAGTAAAAACAGCGCCCCAAGGGGCTCAGCGAATTACTGGTATGAAATTCGCATACCCCGCCTGCTAACGGGGGTACGCCGACTACTTGTTGAGAGCATGAGATTCATTTTCATTCAATCATCATGCAAGGTATCACATTATACATGTACAATATTCCAGACATTATTCAACATAGAATAGAAACACTAACAAACACATCAAGGTTGTTAGTTTATTTCATCTAGCTCTTAGGCCTTGAGGGTTTCTACGTCACTATGCACTAGTCACTTATACCTTGCCTTACCCACTCTCTTGGGTTACTCTTATTCAAGCTCTCTTATTCCTAAACTCAATTCAAGTTCTATAATACTAAATCTCAATCCTCAACTCAATGCTCAATTCTCAAGATTCTAACTCAAATCTCAATTCTCAGATCTCATTATCAAATTCTCAAAGGATATCTTTTAACTCATTACCCACGACTCCGAGTAGAGTCACACACAAGACTCACCACCGGGCTTTCAAATACAAGTCTTACTTCCCCGCTTTCGACCCAACTCTGGGTCTAGCATAGTGGGAAGGTTCAACTATCAAACGGAACTATCACTTAGCTCCTCAAATTCTCAAACGTCCGTTTCTCTACCAGACTATTCAAATTCCCAAAACTCCTCTCTCGGAGTTATTTCATAATCTCATAGATTAGCCTAGAAGTATCTCTCTCGATATCATCTATTAGCTTAGGGAATTTCTCAATGTCTAGTATTCTCAGATTTTAGGTTATACCCAACTTATCGAATACTTTTATGTTCGGGACATTTTCTCAAATTAGTCGGATTCTCGATTGTAGGTCGACTATTTTTCTAAGGGAGTGATGGTCCCTTATCATTCTTTTACTTCTTTCAAAAGTTCATATATTGAACTATAATCAATCTCTTATTAGAGGTTTCGTCATTTCCTTCCACAATTGATTATTTCATGGATTGTTCTTTTCGATTCTCTAACCGTTATCATGAATTTACTAATCCCGTACAACTCTCTCACGTTCTAGTGAGTTTATAAGTTTGCATTATCGTTATTATGATTCGATAGTTTTCGTGTGTTTCCACGTTCTAGTTATTTTTCGAAACGACTCAATCTATGAGTCTCTAACCAATCGTTACTCAACTATGAGTCGGTCTATAACGCTAGGTTAGACCACACATCAACATTAAAGTATGTTAGTTCATACATCATGCATCAAGACATACATATCAAATGAAATAAATCATTTTCATGCTTTTATCTTGATTAAGCCGGCACATAAGCACGCAAGCACACAAATCAGCGTATCCGCGTTAGCATACAGGGCATGAGATAGTCATACCTTTCACCATGGATTAACCTTACCGGGTCACCTCACGTTCCTTGGTTTACTCTCAAATCACTGATAACATTCCAAATGTTCTTATTAACATGAAGGTGTTACGGTATGTAAATAACTACTACTCCCGTACTTACCCCGTTGTCCCGTTTTCCTTAGTTTTACTCTTGTCAATTTATTTTCTTACTTATTAATCATTTCCAACACTTGTTTATGCTTCTTAGGACCTTTACATATCACCAAACAAGGCCTTAATGACATCTAAAACCATTACCAATCAATTCCCCACCTTCTAATGCCTTAAAACCACTTTCGGTCACATTATGGGGGTGGTCTAGGACTTGGTTCCTACCTTAAGTCCCGGACCAATCAAGAACTCAACTTTCGGCCAAAGAAAAGGTGGTCCGGGACCTTGTACCTAGGTCAAGTCCCGGACCAGGTGCAGATGGTAACTCTCGGCATGAATTTTAATGTGGTTCGGGACCTTGTCCCTAAGCTAGGTCCCGGACCCTGCTAAAAACTACTACTTACATAATTTTTCATCTCCAAATCAACCCCTAATTCACACCTAATCTTTCCATAATCCTTCCACATGTTTCCTACATGTTAAAACACCTTAAAACACTCTTTAAAGCACCTTAAATCCTTGGTCACATTCACTACCCAATTCTTGTTCAATTTCACAAATATCAATTCTCACATTTTTCCATTTTGCACACTTGTGCATTTCTAACCTTTCCCTTGATGGTTTAACTTATTCTCAACCCCATTAACCATTCCAAATCCTTCCTAGCCAAGTTCATTAACTATACCCAAGTTCAACTCTCATTTTCAAAGTCTTGCACACTAGCTCTTCTCTAGAAATTTCAAGACTTTCCTTCACATCCTTGCTACAGATTTTTGCATCTTTCCAACCCATTCTCCATTTACCATTTCAAGGTTGTTAATCAACTCAACTCAACTTAATAAACACCGAGGTTCTCCAATTCACCAAGTCACCTTAAAACACTTAATTTCTACACAAATTTTACCATAACTTCTCCACAATTCTAACATTGCCAAATGCATTATCTTCATCATTCATCCTATTTCAACTTAACTAGCCACACCCATAGAGGGTCCTACCAACACACAAGCTCATCAAAATTCCATCAAACAACAACATAAACACAAACTCAAATCCCTTGGCTCTAAGGCCCTTATTTCAAACAAAAATTCACAAATCTCTCTAATATCAACCAAATACATTGTCTCACATATTTTGGGTTCATTATTTAATTTAACCTATCCCAAATCCTAGAATACATAGATTAGCATTAAGGTAGTTTAATTACCTCAAATTCACAAGCTCCTCTTTTAAATCCTCCTCTTCTCTTCCTCTTCCCATTTTCGGTCAAGTGGGCAATGTAGTTGCCAAGTTCCAGCCCATCATTAAATAAGGAAATGAGGTTAAGTAAAGACACTTAACTCATTAATTAACCCAAGTTTACAAGGAATGCTTAAATCACTAAAATTGGGCCTTACCTTGGAAACCCTAGGATTTTTTTTTATCAACAATCAAGGGGAGGCCTCAACTACACTCTTGGAGCTTGGAACAATGCTCATACAAAGACAACAAACACCCACCATGAGGAGCCAAAATCGGATGAAAAGAAAAGTGGGGAAAATGGTGGATTTTTGTGACTTTTCTTACCTTAAAATGAAGAGGAGACTCCAAGCCTTAAGAATATGTAGTTTTCTCTTCAAATGGAATATACCCATGGAGATGAACTTCACCATTTTTGGATTTTGAAAAGGGAGGAGTGTAGAGCTTGGTGAGGGGAGCAAGAATATGTAGTTATTTTCTCATTTGGAGCTTTAATGAAGCTTGTATAAGAGGAGGAAGTGAGGAAGCCATGGGAGCTTGGTGGAGAAGCTCAAAATCTGAAGCTTGGGTAGGAAGAAGGAGGAAAATCGGCAGAGAGGAGGAGAAAGGTGGGAAAGAGAGAAATGCGAGGAGAGAGAGGGAGGGGAGTGCTTTTACTTTTTCAATTTATTTGCTTTTTGACTTATTAATTTAGTAAGTTAGTCAAGTGTGAGAGTGGAGTGTTATACGCTCAAAAAAACTGGCCCCTTATAGTATATAAGCTCGAAGCGTTTTTCGTTTTTTTATAGAAAACGCTCGTTAATTTACCCGGTTTTAGCACTATTCACTAACCGGGGCCGTTTTCCGGATTTTTCTCGTTTCTTTAATTTTAATGGTTCTTAAGCTTCCATTAATGTTTAATTATAGTTATTTGGTTGACTATAATTTTTATGGGTCCATTTGACCACTCAAAGTCACGTTTTCGGGTTTTCTCGAAAAACATGCTCTAAAACTTTATTAGCGTTTTTAATCCATTTTATGGATCCATTTTCTTTGGAAATTGTTCCCACATATCAATTAGGCCTAACTAAGCCTTAGGAATCCATCTGGGACCCTAACCGAGGTTGTATTCCTCCTATGGTCACGTAACGCTCATTTTTGCGTTTTATGCATTTTAAGCGTTTTCTCTTTTCTTTTGGATTTATTTTCTCCAACAAAATTCTTTAGGCGCTATTAGGCCTTCAAATATCATATTAGAGTAATTTAATCACCATAATTAAGTTTGGGTTATTTCATAAACTTATGACTAAGTAGCTGGTGATTATAAGTTAGAAAACAACTTATAAATGGATTATTACATTAATATAACCATTACCGTAACTATAGTATTTGGTGTGCATTTTTTTATTAATTATATGCTTAATTAAGGCTTAATTTTAATGCTTTGATTTGAATATAAAGGCTTGTATTCTGGCCAACAGTAATTAGTTGTTTAGCAAAGTGTTTTTATGCTTTTATATGCTTTCTATTGAAATACCCCACAAATTAATCTAAATTAATTTAGGGGATTTCCTTTATTGAACCCTAAAAAAATACTATTAAACATTAAATTATTATATGGTATTATGAATTTAATAGTAAGATAGTTAATCATGGAAAAAAAATTTCAAGACACTCCAATTATATTATAAAAAATTTAGAAATATATGGAACATTGATTTGGGTCATAAAAGTCAATTTAAAATCATAGTGAAATATCCCTAATAATTATAAAAATAATTAAGGTCTAATTATATAAGGCTAACATGTTGCAATAATGGATTAAGTAAATATTTACATGAATTAAGGTTTCAATGAAGCTCAATTATATTTGTAAAAATAAATGTATAGTCTAAAGATGGTTGTTAAACCTTACATGAAATTATAAAATTAAGGGGAACATTTATATGAAGTAGATTACAAAAAAAATCAGTTTAATATGTAATATATATTATTACATGAAATGATAACATAAATCATTATGAGGAATATTGAGAGTTTATTTAACAAGCTAACATAAAGGATTACGATTTAAACGGCTCGAAATAATACCTTATATCCTATTCTCTTCATATTCTTTTTATTTATGTTAAAATCCAAGGTGATAAATATACATATCAGTTCTTCTCATTTTCTCTTCATTCACGGTTATACATGTCGGCTACTCTTCATTTTCCCCTTCTTTTCTATTTTTATTCTCTTTATGTTCTATTCATTATAATAAGCCTACCTTCATTTTTCATCACTCACGTTTTATAAACTGTCAAAAAATATGTATATATATATACAAGTCCAGCCTCTCTATTTTCTTTCCACTCACGGTTACAAGAATTAATAAGAGCAACCTCTCTATTTTCTCTTCAATTAATTGGGGATATGGATCATGATTAGCCTCTCCTTCATATTCCCTTCACTTATGTAAATGAAGCAACAAGACTCATATGTGCTCCTCAATTCATTTCTCAATCCTCTACTTGCATTTGTGCCAGCCTTCAGTCCTTTCACGGTAAATCTACAACTCTCCATGCCCGGAAAATTTGCAAACCCAGCCGACAAATACGAAATCCATGTTCTGCGTTGTTCTACATTTCCATACCGTGCTCTTTCACTTTTTTTTCATTCCCTCTCGTGCTCACTGGCAAACCAAAAACATATATGCTCTGCACTTTCTTCATGCTCTCCTTGTACTGACTGGCAAGCAAGGAGCGTACACACCCTCCCCGTCTTTTTGTCGTTGGTGCACCTATATAGTGGTAAGTTTCTGTAGATGTCACACACACCAGATTTCGTATTGGTTCCCTACTTGTGTCGGATATACTGGCGAATAAAGAACATATGTATTCCATGTTTCATCTTCGTTCTCTTCTCGCACACCAGGATTAAGCAGAGTTTCTTGTCAGTGCAAATTCTGTAGCACTAAACCACCATACTGCTGCATCTCACGCACCAGATTTAAATGGAGATTTAGGTATCTTGTACACCAGATTGGCAAGCAAAGTATTACGCACTTTTAATCACTGGAACCCAACCCAGCATATTGCACACCATAGATTGAGGGCTGAAAATACTTCTTTCCGTAAGCGATAATATACTCCACCTATCTCTGTTTTCTTTGGCGATAATAACAACGAAGTTTGTTTGTTCTTTTCTCACGAGAAACAAACATAAAATCATACAAGCAGTAAAAAAATATAGAAATAAAAAAATGGTTGTATTAGTGTATAACAAATTGAGTGGCTAACTAGATGCGGGAAAATTAACTTGTGATTAATTGGGTAAAATGTAGGTGTGGTAATTAAACGTGAATTGCTATTATTTGTGGTGTAAGTTAAGATAATATGGGGATAAAATCTAGTAGGTTCACTTTGGATGCAAGTAAAAAAAATAAAAAAAATGCATCCGAAAGGGAGGATATATTTATATATATGAAGTTAAACCAATAAAATACTAAACTAAAGTTAACTATGTTAACGATTAAATTTACTAAATCAATAAATGGTTGATTTGTTAAAAGAAGCGAGAAATAAAAGAGTGTCTAATAATGGTTTAATAAATTGGTTAAAATGAGTTTGGATTTAGGATTTAAAATATGTGAAACAGAGTTTGATAAAATGAGGGAAATGATTTACATAGAGTAATTAAGGAATTACTAAATAGTTTAGAAGGTTAATTATAGGATTTAAAAATACATATAGATGAGTATACCTACTGCTAACGAAAATAATGAGTTAACAAGAAATAAATTAAGTCAATTAATCTAGCGGTTTAAAATAGTAAGTTGTTTGGTTAGAATGATCAATAATTAAGTAATAAAATAATGAAAGATTTGATAAGATGAATAATAAACAAAGAATTATTAAGCGTTTAAGGGGATTAGTAATTTGGGATTTAAATATTTATGTTGTTAATTTTGTTGGAAATTAATATTCTAGGATGGTCGTTAGTGGGAGAGATTAAAGGAGAACTTAATAACTACTTATCAAGTGGTTAGACGATGTTATAATGTGAAGTACATATTTATATATTTGAGATTAAGGAAATAAAAGGAGGTGCGTAAAAGAATAAGAATATGGAGTGGAAAATTAGGTGGTTAAATTGATGAATAAATTTGGTTGCTAAATTATTAAGTAAACTTTAGTAAGTTAAAAATGGATCCATAAACCCCTAAGTTCAAGGGTGAATTAGATTGTAAAAATGAAAAGTGTATATATGGATAAAGAGCAGGAATTTAATTAACACTAGTAGAAAAAAGGCCTATTTCGGCGGTTCCAATGGGCCTATTTCGGCGGTTGTGAACCGCCGAAATGAGCATCGCCGAAATAGGTGTGAGCACCTATTTCGGCGGTTGTAAACCGCCGAACTAGATGTACCTATCTCGGCGGTTCTTAGAGAACAACCGCCGAGATAGGTCCCTGGGATTGACCATGAGTCTATCTCGGCGGTTGTTAGAGAACAACCGCCGAGATAGACCCATGGTCAATCTCACACACGGTCAATCCCAGGGGCCTATCTCGGCGGTTGTTCTCTAAGAACCGCCGAGATAGGTATATTTTTTTTTGTTTTTTTCCATCCCAGCTTATATATATATATATTCACCACATTTGATTCAATCAGACCTGTAATAATGCTTCATCCATACAGGGAGCTCCAGCACACATTTAAAAAGTTATAAAAGCTCCCAATTAATACCAACGACGCACCACAATTTGAGAGTTAACAAAACCAATGCAATTACACTTACTTTCACACTTTCAATACAAATAAAAAACACCATTACAATTCAAATCTACCATTACACCATCCACAAGTGTACAGAGTTATATTTACATACTCGAAAAAGTTAGCAAAACATCTTCATGATCATCAATTCATTAAACTTGTGCAGACGAACTCCGACCATTCTTCAAGCATCTCAACAATTTGAGCATCATCATACTGACCACCTTTGAACACTTGTTCGTAAGCCTTGAAAAAAAATGAACATTAATCTAAAACGTACAAGTCTAACAACATGTAAAGAGCATAACTGAAACTTTCAAAGAATGTTACCATGTCTAACGAGTGCTCTGGTAAAAGGTTCGCCGCTCCTACTATGTCACTCATGAATCTCATGACATAGTATCCACATTCTGACCCCCCAGGCTGCACCGGACACTATACAAACACACATTGACAGTTATAAACAAGTTTAAACATTATCACACAAATTTATCAATTAATAGAGTACCTTGACAGTGTTCCAAGGGATGTTACTCTTCATTGTTATACCCTGGAGTCTTAATGCAGCTCTCATGGAACTATATACATCAGCAATATATATAGTTTTAAGCATCAGTAGCAAGTTATGAAACAGTTAACGTTAAGTAAAATAATTGTTGTTTACGATAACAAAATAATTACCCCAGTATTGCGGTGGAGATCTTCGGTCTCTTGGCAGCCTTACCAAGTGAGTCAAATTGCAAGATTCGTGGGTGCTTCCCCATCACCAGCACAAGCAATGACCAATGTCGACTGTCCACAAATTACACAATGTGTTGAAATCATTAAGCAACTAACACAAACTATATGTTTTAGATAATACTAAGAGAAATAGTCAAATATCATACTCTGAATGATATGGCAGCATAATAAATGACTTGTTCGAACATTCATAGAGGGCATTCGTCATATATTGCATAAGGCTTTGCGGATCACTTGTCATCTGGACTTCACTGCACATAGCAGGACACAGGAATCCAAATCTTCGATCTTCAAAGACATTGATCGCCTTATCATGCACCCACCTATGAGGCAATATCATTAGTCATTAACTTTTTATTCAAACATCTAATTCATCACCAATTAATGAATTCAAAATATAAAAGGTAGAAGTCACTCACATGGCGGCCGCGACTTGATAATCGACACATTCAACCAATCCCTCCTGAAGCACTCCTCGAAGTCGGACATATACATCCCAAATCGATGTATATCTTCTCCTTGAACTATATAGTGAAATATCCGCTCGGGATCTTCCACAATGAGGGAATCACTATCCGGTGGTAGCACCAACAACGAGGAATGCAGAATCTGCATATTGTTCGACAAGCCGGCCAATATTCTTTTCGTACACTTCCTCAGAGGTCAGAGGTAGACGGGCCACACGAGTTTCGGCTTGACCATTGAACAACTTTCTCTTCGTTACTCGATAAGGGTGATCTTCGGGGAGAAGACGTCGATGACACATATAAACATTCTTCCCACAATGTTTTAAACGGTCCGAACAAGTGTCTTCCTCGCATATGGGACATGCAAATGTTCCTTTAACCGTGTAACCGGACAAGTTCCCATACGCAGGGAAGTCATTGACGGTACAGAACAACAAAGCCTTGAGCGTGAAATTCTCTCTTGCATAAGCATCATATACCACGGTCCCCTCATTCCACAATAGCTTCAGATCGTCGATCAGAGGGGCAAGGTACACATCAATGCTATTACCTGGCTGCTTGGGACCAGATATCAGGAGCGATAACATGATGTACTTTCGTTTCATACACAACCATGAGGGCAAATTGTAGATCACTAGCAGAACAGGCCATGTACTGTGTTGACTACTCAATGTGCCGTACGGGTTCATTCCATCAGTACATAACCCAAGCCTCAGATTCCTATCTTCATGTCCGAAATGTTCTTTGAACCGTCTATTGATGTTTCTCCACTGAGGCCCATCTGCTGGATGTCTTAGTTTCTCATCACTCTTTCTACCCTCCGCATGCCATCGTAAGTTCTTTGCATCTTTCGGATTCGCAAACAACCGTTTGAATCTGGGTATAATCGGCAAATACCAAACAAGTTTTGCTGGAGGGCTTTTTTTCTGAACGGAGGAGTACTCACCATCTTTATGCTTATACCGGGACAACGAACATTTTGGGCAATTGTCCAGATGTTCGTATTCACCCCTGTACAACACACAGTTGTTTGGACACGCGTGAATTTTTTTGTACTCTACTCCCATTGGACACACCCATTTCTTTGCCTCATACGTGGTCGTAGGGAGACCGTTCTCATCCGGTAGCATATCATGAATCAGCTCGAGGAATGCCGTGAAACCTTTGTCACTCAATCCATATCTTCCCTTCAGGTTGAACAAATTCAATATAGCTGTCAATTTCGTGTACTTAGTGCAAGTAGGATACAACGCCGTTTTGGATGCGTCCAACAACCTTTGATACTCATCCGGCCGGTCGACAAAGTTATCCTCAACGTTACCAAGCATCTCGTCAATTTGTTCATCATGATAAGTCGACTCAACTGTCACCATTGACTCCGGAAGCGCTTGGGAGTTCTGACTCGTTAGTAGTATCGAATGTCTGCTCGGTTCTTGAGTTACACCGATCGTGACTGTAGGAAGATGAAGCATTATCTTCAACACGTTCTCCATGAAAAATCCATTTTGTATAATGTGGCATGAAACCACGGGTCTTCACATGGAGTTGTACGAGGTTGATGCTTGAATAATGTCTAACCACACCACAATCAACACAAGGACATGGAATTTTCTCCGCCTTTGTCCTGTCCTTGTGTTGCACTGCAGCTTTGCAAAACTCTTTCAGCATTTTGTCAAAATGTTCGCCTCTATCACCATACATCCAGTCACGCTCCATACTACATGTGCAACAGATCACAGGTGTGAGTTAGATCCTTTGTAGAATATGGCCTATATTAAGTTGCACATGTTTATTTCCTAATGGAGCATGACTGGGATGATTGACAATTAGTCTAGCCTAACTCTAAGGTTGCAAACACAAAATAAACTACCATTTTAAATTTAAGAAATTGTTGCACTTCTAAAACAGAAACCGGTGTTTAAAACAATATTACGAATACTTTTTCTACAAAAAATTTGGCATGACCTTTGCATAATTGTACACATCCCGTGCTTATTATTCAGCACTCACCAAAGTCATCACAACCACAAACATTCCAACAATGGCAGCAACCAACAATTAAAATAAATCAATTCTTTACTAGCTAACTGAAAACCAATTGCAAATTCAGATCATCAAATCAACGCTTTCAATTCTCCACTGTATAAGTTCAAACCGGTTTACAGATTAACAAAGAATCGAGAGTTAGAATACGTACTTGTTTTTTAAGGATTTATGGACAGGGGAGACTGGTGCCTGAGAGGTAGGCTTCTGTGCGAGAGATGCAGCAATACCACTTCTGATATGTCTCTGCAAGGGAGCAACAAAAAATAAATTAAAAAGAAATGCATCAACAAATAGGGAATGAAGCTAAATTATGTACTAGCACTTATATTTAAATACATAATTGCATTTATTAAACAAAAAATAAGGTTTAGTTACTTACTTGTGCACAGAGGAGGAAAGAGGAAAAGTAATGGAAGAAGGCGGGAAACAAGAGAGGTGAATAACGGACCTGATAAAAAAAATTAGATATTGTTAGACATATACACATACATCAAACAATTAATTACGAAGAGATTTAAAAAAAAACGGCATGACTTTTGCATAATTTTACCTATCCCATGCTTATTATTAAGCATTCACCAACCATTCATCAACACAAATTTCCATCACAAATCAAACTAATACCAACTTTATCCATCAAACAAAATTTTAATAATTTGTGGAAATAAAATACAAAGTAAAATAAAGACACAACTATGCCTATTATTAAGCATTCACCAATTATTCAACAACACAAATTTCAATCATAAACCAAACTAATATATACCAAATTCATTCATCAAACGAAATTCCAATAATTTGTGGAAATCAAATACAAAGTACAAAAGAGAAAAATGATACGTTAGATTATATTACCGGTTCGAAAATGAATTGCTCTCCGCTCCGCTTTCAATCTACCATCAAATGGTAAAGAAGCTCCTTAAGTATTTATCTGTAGAGACACAAAAGAGAAAAATGATAAGTTAGATTATATTACAGTGAGTGAAGAGAATGAAGAGTTAAATTAAAAAAAATACCGGTTCATAAATGAATTGTTTTCAGCCCCTCTTCTCAATCGGGCGTGCGAGACTTGTGTAGCAACACCAATCTCTACAGAGGCAACGCATAAAGATTGAACAACATTCAGATCAATTAGAATAATTTTATATTAAACTTAACGACTATACAATACTCATATATATATATATATATATATATATATATATATATATATATATATATATATATATATAATACATTCTCACACCTCTACTTCAAACCGCTACTAAAACGGCTAATACCTCACCTACTACAATATTTTTCTACTATGACTGCTTGTTCACGCTCTTATTCAATTATACACTACGAAACGTTCTACTCTTTTTCTACTTATCATTTCTACACTTTTTTACTACTTTTATCTACTATAATCATCATTCTGCTCACTCATTACTTTATACACTCTTTCTTCTTTACTATTTCTTTCTTCTAAACTCACTACAAAATTTGATTATTTATACTTTGCGTTTACAACTTTCATATTCACTTGCTCACACAAGCACTGTACATATACATTTCATAACACTTTCTCTAATATTTACAACAAATTAATTTATTTACGTACATTTTGCTACTAATTTATAAAATACGAATTAAATTAACTAAGTGAGTTTAAACTCCCATTGTTGTTAGTGAATTTAAAATAAGTTTAACTCACAGTAATTGAATTAACTAAGCCCGAAAAACTAACTAAATTCCTTAACAATATTTTTTTGACAACATATAAATAATATTTACAACAAATTAATTTATTTACGTACATTTTGCTACTAATTTATAAAATACGAATTAAATTAACTAAGTGAGTTTAACTAACTAAATTCACTAACTACAATGGGAGTTTAAACTTATTTTAACGTATATTTATTCTAAATAATATATGATGAAGATATATGAAATTGATAATAAACAACTTATTAATTATGTCATGGTTTATTATAGTTATTACAATTTATATTAAAAATTAGATAAACAAATTTCCTTACAACTCGTACTAAATAATTGATTATACATATTGATAGCCTTTTTATAATATAAATTTGTATTTATTATTATACTATTTTTATATTCAGTAATATATACGTTTCAATTTTATAATTTTACAATTTAACGCACTAATTTATGCATTACCTCTTTATCATATACATTACCTCTTAATTTACATTAAGTGTTTCTCTCATGGACGCCTAATATAACTCTAAACAATGGGAGTTTCTCCCATAAACTTCTATTGTACAAAGTGGAAATGTTGAGACAAAGACTCCATACAGGGAATAGACAGATCGATTCACAATAGTCCGGGAATTTTTCCAACCTAACTATACTTAAAAGAAGGGCCAAAAACAGCACAAAAATTCACTCGGACATTTCGTCGAACACCTTGTGTGCATACATAAATTTAATAGTTTAACAACCAAATCTTGCAAAAATTTCACACACACAATAAATATCATCATCCACAATCATAATGTGACAACAATCTATCACTTTTAACAACAAATTAACAATTAAATAAGCAAAATCGAAAACAAGTTAGGGTTGCTCACCTCTGTTCGCCTCTGTTAAATGGCGGAATGAGGCCGGCGACGCCACACGAAGACCACCACCGACGGCGCGACACCGGCGACAGCGAGAGGAGGAGGAGGGCGGCCGGAATACGGCTGTGGTGGCGGTGTTGGTCGCAATCGCCGCGAACAGAGAGAGGAGAAGAGGGGTAATTAACCTAGCTAATGAAATCGTAATTGTTACGAAACGGGGTTGGGAGGTTAATTAAAAGGACCTATTTCGGCGGTTCCTTGTTAGAAACCGCCGAAATAGGCCCTTTTTAATTATTAAAAAATTAAAGAGACCTATTTCGGCGGTTCCTAACAAAGAACCGCCGAAATAGATGATTAAATTTTAAAAAAATAGAAACACCTATTTCGGTGGTTTCGTGTAAGGAACCGCCGAAATAGGTCTCTTTAATTTTTTTTATTATTAAAAAGGGCCTATTTCGGCGGTTCATATCTAGGAACCGCCAAAATAGACCCCTTCTTTACATACGGTATACATCTCGGGCCCCTATTACGGCGGTTTTATCTACAACCGCCGAAATAGGGGCGCCGAAATAGACGTTTTTTGTACTAGTGAGGTATATTGTGATGCATCAGGCAAAGGAATGGGATGCGTACTCATGCAGCATGGCAAGGTTGTAGCTTATGCCTCCCGCCAGCTGAAAAAGCATGAGGAGAATTACCCGACTCACGACTTAGAGTTAGGAGCCATTGTCTTCGCCTTGAAGATATGGCGACACTATCTCTATGGGGTAAGCATCACCATCTACTCCGACCACAAGAGCTTACAGTATGTATTCACACAGAAAGAACTGAATTTGAGACAAAGAAGATGGATGGAATTTCTTTCAGACTATGACATCAACTTGCAGTACAAGGAAGGGAAGGCAAACATTGTAGCCGACGCCCTGAGCCGTCGAGCACACTCGCTCCATTCGCTACTCGCTTCTTTAGCTTGGTTGACGAGGTGCGAGACGCTCAGTTGAGCGACCCTTACATAACCGAAATCAGACAAAAGATCGAAAATGGTACATTTGAGAAGAAGAAGTATGACTTCAAGCTACATGAAGATGGTTTGATTCGGTTGAATGGCAGGCTATGCGTCCCCCGAAGCAATGCTGAGCTAAGGGATCGCATCCTGTGAGAGTCACACAGTTCCACGTTGTCAGTCCATCCAGGAGCCTCCAAGATGTACAAAGACATGAAGAGGTACTTCTGGTGGTCTGGAATGAAGTCAGATGTGACAGAGTTTGTATTGAGATGCTTAACATGCCAGAAGGTAAAATTTGAACATCGTAGACCGGGCAGAATGGTACAATCAATGACAGTCCCGGAGTGGAAATTTCATGATATCTCCATGGATTTTGTTGTAGGACTCCCACCTGCCAGGGGAGGACTCAACATGATCTGGGTTGTAGTTGATCGCCTTACCAAGGTTGCCAGATTCATACTGATGAAGGACACCTGGAAGGTAGTAAAGCTAGCTGAGCTATTCGACAAGGAGATTATCAGACATCATGGAGTCCCGAAAACAATTGTATCTGACCGCGACACCAGATTTCTTTCGAGATACTGGAGAGCTACAAGGGAAGCGTTGGGTACAGAATTGAAGTTGAGTACCGCCTTCCATCCTCAGACCGACGGTCAGACAGAAAGGACCATCCAGACACTGGAGGACATGCTTCGGGCATGTGCCTTAGACTTTCAGGGGAGTTGGTTAGACAAGCTTCATCTTATCGAGTTCTCGTATAATAATAGCTATCACGCCTCGATTAAGATGTCGCCTTTCCAAGCTCTATACGGTAGACCTTGCCGTACACCCTTGTGTTGGGATGAGTCAAGCGAAGCGGTCATAATAGGACCGGAGTACCTTGAGCAAGTGCAAGCTGAAGTTCAGCAAATTCGAGCTAATATGAAGGCAGCCCAAGATAGACAGAAATCCTATGCGGATGTGAGACGACGCGACCTTGAGTTCGCCGTGGGCGACCAAGTGTTCTTGCGCGTTTCACCTATGAAGGGTGTCTTCCGATTTGGCGAGAAGGGCAAGCTGAGCCCAAAGTTTGTAGGGCCGTATGCTATCACCGAAAGAGTTGGAGCTGTAGCCTACAGGTTAGTACTACCTAAGGACTTGGGACGTGTCCATGATGTATTTCATGTGTCACAACTCAAGAAGTATATTGCGTTCCTTCTCATGTGCTAGAGCCCGAGAGACTATCCATCGAGCCGACTATGCGATATGTTGAAACCCCAGTGAGAATCCTGGATAGGAAGACCAGAGACACTCGCCATAAGTCTATACGAATGGTGAAGGTCCTATGGTCTAACCATGATGTCGAAGAAGCGACATGGGAGCTGGAAGATGCCATGAAGGCTAAGTACCCACAGTTGTTCATAGACTAGTTAGTCTAGCAATTAGCAATACGGGTACGGGTCGTACCCCTCTTAAGGGGGGTAGAGCCCTTTTGCTTTTGCATTGCTTCGGGGTAAGCATTGCATAGTGTTTAGTTATTGTAATAAATGTTGTATGGCACATGTAGTGCGGAGCGTATGTGTATGTATGTGTAATCTGTGTGTACGGATGTGTATGTATGTGATGTATGTGTATTGTGTGATGGTATGAATGGGAAATGACGTATTGCGTATGTGAATTTGTATTATGCATGAAGTGTGCATGCTTGCATTATGGAAGGAAGTAAACACCTCATAGGTGTAGTAAGACACATTAGGGCAATTGGTTTGCCTAATGAGTAGACTTATTAAACTATTAACCTTGAGCAACTTTGAGGGCAAAGTTTCTTAAGGGGGTAGATTGAAATACCCCGTAATTAAAAATAGTGATTAATTAGGCTAATGAATAATTTAGAAGCTTAATTAAGTATAAATAATCATGAGGGAACAAATCCCGAAGAAAACGGATCCTTAAAACGGATTAAAAATTAACGAACCTTAAAGCACGTTTTTCGAGGTAACCGGGAAAACGTGACTTTAAGCGGGTCAAATAGACTCGTAATAATATTGGTCAACTAAATAGCCATTAATAAATATTAGTGAAGCTTTAGAACCAATAAAATCAATAAAACGAGAGATTAGTAAAAACTGTCAAAAACGGGAAGTTGTGGGGTAGAAACATAAATAACCAAAACTTATGTGTCCACTTTTAAAATAAAAGAAAAGTTGTGGGTGTGTGTGTGCTAGTGAGCCGGCCCCTACACCCCTCTCTCACACACTAACTCACCTCCTCTTATTTGCAAAACAACAAAAACAATAAAAGTAACCCCACCCTCACTTTATTCTCTCTCCTACCCTCACAACTCCCTCACTCACGTACTCACCTCCTCCCTCACTCTCTTTTCTTTCTTCTTCCTCCCCCATGCGACATCAATGGAGAAATAAGCAAACCCACACAAAACTCTACTTCTCTCCTCTTGTTACTCCATCAAACCTTCTCCAAAAATTGTAAAAATTACACCATTGTGATCCTCTCATCAAGAGCAACGTTCCTATCTTTTCAAAATTCAAAAAGGGCGACTTTCATCTCCATGGGTATGGAGCATTTGGAGCTTCAAGACTACCACTAGAACCACCTTCTTCTCCTTGTTCTTTTAAGGTAAAAATCTTCTTGGAACTCCATCTTTTTCTAGCCCTTAAGGGCAAAACGAATTTGGAAACTAACCTCTTGTTACCCCTTGTACTCTAGCCGATTTTGGCCTCATTGGTGGAGTTGGAATCTTGTTCTTGAGCCACTCCAAGCATTACTCATACCCTTGGAAGGTAATATAAATCCTAAATCCAAAAACCTACATTAGAACTTACATAATGGTTAGGGTTAAATTGTGTATTAAAATGGTGTATTGAAATGTATATGTGAATGGGTTGTAGTGTTAGAGGATTTGGTTACTAAGAACCGGTGGAAAGAGAGAAGAAAGAGGAAGGAAAGAGGAAGGAGGAAGAAAGGAGAAGCTTGTGAAATAACAAGGTAAAATATGTTTGTCCTTGTGTAGTCTTGTATATACATGTGCAACAGATTTTTAAAAAAAAATAAAAATGGGTATTGTAGAATAGTAATGAACCATAGTGTAATATAGAGGAAGAATTAAATTGTATCGAAGCTTTGAAAACAATTAAAAACTGTCACAAACTATTTTGGGATTGTAGTGTTGAGTGCAGGAATTTTTATGAGTGTTTTAGTATTGGTAATTGTGTATGGGAGCCTTGTATATGAATGCTATTGAAACAGGTGGATTGGGTAATAAGATGTGTGTATAAACAATGTGGTGAGAGTGTAAAAATATAGGGGAGACTATAGCGAAATTTACGTAGGAATAGAACACTTAGTGAATTAGAAACTAGGAGGAAAATGAATGTTGTAGCAGATTTTGTTTGAGGAAGGTGGAGGGTAAGTTGAGAGAGATACATAATGTATTCTAAATGCATCAAGAGTGTTAGAAATGTCAATAGAAGAGGGAGATGTAGAAGAGGAGTGTAAATGTCAAAATCTGTAGCATAATATGGTAAGGGAAGAAAACTGTGTAAGTGTTGAGTAGAAACTAGGAGAATTGTTTGTATAAGTTAGTATGGAATTGTGTAATGAATTAGGGAAAGAATTAGCATGATTTAGAGTGTTTAAATCGTACTAAAACATGTTAGGATGTATGTAGGAAGATTGGGGAAGCAATGGGTAAAATTGGGAAAAGAAAATAAGGTCTGTAGCAAGGTTCTGCTACCGTCCGACCCAGAGCCTGGATCGGACAGTGGGTCGGACGGGGCTTAAGAATCGATAATCAACCTTTCTGAATGGTCCGACCCAGGACCGTGGGTCGGACAGGCAAAATTTTTTCGTGTCGAAGTTACTGACTTCGTCCGACCCAGAGTATGGGTCGGACAGTGGGTCGGACGGAGCTTGGACACGGGACCGAAACTTTCTGGAACGGTCCGACCCAGAGGAGTATGGGTCGGAAAGAATAGTGCTGGGTCGGACGGGGAGAATTTCAGAGGACGAAATCTACTGGAATGGTCCGACCCAGGGCTTGGGTCGGACGCTGGGTCGGACGACCCATAACTTACAAAAAAAAACTGTAAGCTTATAACTAGTATATATATATATATATATGTATATACCCACCTATACATATGTACATATATATGTAAGTAAACCATCGTTAAGTAATTAAAAGTAAGTAAGTAAAATGTAAGTGTAGGAATGTAAAGACTTAGTAAGCATGAGTTAGGAAACGTAAGTGTACTCGAATTAGGTCAATGATACTTAGATTTATCATTCGATTGTATGTATATCATAGGATTTGATTTGTGACATCGGAGAACGTTCGGAAACACGTACAACGGTGAACGGTATGGATTCCTCATGCCCCGTATGCTATCTTGGTTACTCTGATTTGTGTTATGTGCTAATTACCACCAAATAAGACAAATGCACGAATCGGAGTTAATATGCATACTTGTGAATATGTAGTGTTGTATGTTATGAATATTTTTCTTAAATCTTAGTTTGTATAATTCATGAAATGTATGGATGATAATGAATGTGTGTATGTATGTTGTATTGCATCGTGACCGATTATTTGTGTGAATGGACTTCTAACTTATTCCTAACAAGCTAACCATCCTAACTTAAATTGGTAATTAAATTGGAATGAATAGAAGTCCGATATAGTTTCGGCCACGCGTGAGGATGAGGAGACACAAGAGGTTGGATCCGATTCCTGACTCTTAAACTGGTCCGCGGCGTAAATCCCTTAAGTGGGTAGCATCCCGGATTGGTGAGTCAAGTA
The DNA here is from genome assembly GCA_023374045.1 of Limonium bicolor. NCBI lineage: Eukaryota > Viridiplantae > Streptophyta > Magnoliopsida > Caryophyllales > Plumbaginaceae > Limonium > Limonium bicolor. The sequence goes on along the minus strand of JAIOTZ010001488.1, from coordinate 5,798 downwards.
AATCCCGGAGGTGGGACGGAGTAGTCCCCAGGGCCGGAGGTCCCGACGACTTAACTTGAGTATAAGTAAGTAAGAATGAGTAAGTAAAGTAAATGGAAGTAAGTAAGTGTAAGTAAGAAAAAGTAAGTAATGAGTAAAAGAGTAAAAGCATTTCGATTAACCCGGATGCATAATTTGGCTAACCTTGTGAAGGTAAGTAAGATGCGTGCTATTGTATTGTCGCCTTGGAATGTGTAATGTATGGAGCATGATTGTATGATGTATGTAAAGCATGAATGTATGAAATTAATGAACCGCATGTTTAGTGGACGTCAACTAGTCGGCGTGCCCTAGCTAGCACACGATATATGCGGAGTTTATACGCAGCGTTTGCTGAGCCCCTTGGGGCACCATTTTTACTACACGCACGTACTCGAGAAGGATGAACAGGACGAAGAGTTTTATTTTGGTTTCTTTTGGATTGTAAACATTGAATGATGATTGGTGTACTGAGTAGTACATGGCTGTAGTTTTTGATTAGCCGGTGTACCATGGGGTACACCTTTTTGGGATACTGTGAAGGGATTTTAATTGGTATAGATGAGTAGTTGGTAGGTACTCATTCTTTTGGAAAGATTGGAAAGGGGATGTAAGTATACACTTTAAATACTCGGTGATCCATTGATGTAAGTATACAGTATGTGGTATTTTGGTAAGTAATTTAGTAGCTCGGTATACTATGATCATCAGACCGTGACTGTAAGTAAGGTAAGCCTAGCTAGCCGTATGGGCGGTTAGCGGCGTTGTATCACCCGCTGTAGTAAGTAGTATTTCCGCTGCGAGTAACTCTGGATTATGGGATGATTGGACGGTAAGCATAGGATTAGCGGTTGGGGTGTTACAATCCTGAAACCCAAATCAAGGCCCGGGTAGCTAGTCCAAATATAATTCAATTCTCAACCCAGCCTAAATTAAATTCATAGGCTCGGCCCAACTCATAAGCATGGCCCAAATCCAAATTCTCAACCCGGCCCAAATCAAATTAATCTAGACCCAAAGTCCACAAAAGTCAAACCAAGTCCATAAAAATCTAACCAAGTCCACAACCTTGACCTTGTCCATAACCTTGACCTTGACCCAAACTTTGACCTTGACCTGAACTTTGACCTTGACCCGAATCTTGACCTTGACCCGAACCTTGACCAACCCACTTTGACCTGGTCCGCCACCAAGTTTAGTCCAAAATACCCAACTTAATTCAATTCAAACCCAACTCAAACCCGATTCGACTCAAACCCGATTCAATTCGAATTGGATTCAATTCAAACCCGATTTAACTCAAACCAATTCCCTTCAATTCAAACTCGAATTCAATTCATCCAGCTCAAACCCAACTTGTAAATCTCATTTATACTTTAAAAATCCAAAATCATTTCAAAAATTTCAAAACCATTTTATCCAAATTTCATCAAGTTTTCTCGGATTTCATAGAAACCGTTTTGTGGAACTTTAAAGGAAAGACTCTTCTCACACGCAGAAAGTTCTTCTCACATATACAGAAAGTCTTCTCCTAAAACATTTCTCAAAATCAGTGTTTCCTCATCGAGAATTCCGAACAACTTCAAAGTTTTTTTCCAACTTAATTTTCAAACTCAAAACCAAACCGTTTTCGGGGAACATGGGATGTATAACACCTTCAAAGAATGTTTTCTTCCTAGTTGGACATCACTTGTCTCTCTTCCAAATAAAAAATCCGAGGCACGGCACTAGGGTCATAACATCCCTTGTCGCAGTCTGGATTTCTTTAGGCGGGGCATTAGGGTGACAAACCTCCCCTAACTGTAGCCTAGATTTTTATGAGGCGGGGTGCTAGGGATGTAACCACCTTCCTAGTTGCAGCCGGGATTTCAGAATCGTCTAACTCCCTTGCACTCAATTTCAATGTTTTTGGTTTCAACGTTTTAAACCCGGGAGTTAGAGACGTTATTATGGTTTGACCGAGAGTATCCCATTCATGATACTTCTCTCTAAATCCTATATTTCAACATAAATTTATTGCCCTATCTTTCGAGCCTCGGCACATACCATTGATTAGATGTCACGTTCGTGGGGTACATAGGGTGTTCCCGCGGGATCACCCGCCCTTTCACAACAAAAATGTTTTTTTCGACCATTTTCAAACCTCAAACCCGAAAACCCGGGATCTCTACCTAAACTTTAATTGGCTCACACACTGAAATCATTATCCAAACTACAAATAATTCCAAACTCAAATCATCTTGCGAATCCCGACTTCTTCTGAACTTCTAAAGTTTCATAGGCCCGAGCGTCTCATAGACTCGAACATCTCAATCTCTCCATAATCATAAGATTTCAAATGTCTCGTAGACCCGAACGTCTCACAAACTTTGATATCTCTTTCCTTTCACCATCCGAACATCCCAAATGTCTGATGGACCTGAGCGTCTCACAGACTAACCCCTGAAACCCGAAACTTTCTGAAACTTCAAACATCTCAAAAAATCCCAAAACCATGAACTAGGTAAGGTCTGATCTCAATAGGGAGTTGAATACGTAGGCAGCCCATCTAGGGCGTGACCCCGTTCCAATAAAAAAACTCTTTTCCCACTCTAAGGTGTTCTTCATAACTCTCAAAACACTCAAGACTTCTTCGGTTTCCCACAAACTTCCAACCATCAGATTCCACGTCTTTCCTATTCACTCAACCCCGGTTTTTCCCAAATCTTACATTCTATACTCATCCAAATTCATCAATTCTTCTTCTTGGCGCTAGCTTGGTGGAAAAGCTTGCCTCATCCACTCTCTTTCTCTCTTCTCGTCCTAATCCTATCATGTGGCTCTTTGAAATGAATCTCTCTAAAAGGTTTCAAAAGAAGGCAATCCCGACAATTGGAGAGCGAGGTTTCCTCGAGCACCAATCCAAGGTTGTGGTCATTGCCACTTCCGACGGGTGTAACCAGTGTGAATCCACACAGAATCTCTAGTATGATCAGATAAGTCCTATCCATAGGCAACAAATCATCAGAGTCAATTAACGGTTCTTAGAACCCATCTCCTCCCTTCCTAGTTCCTTAGGTCAAACTAGGTGGTGACTCTAGTCAATTGCGCCTTATAGAGGCATAAGTCCGCGTGGAGCCCATTGAGAGCGGGTGCAGTGCACACTTGCACTCTCCCTTATGCTTTCTGGGAAAGACAGACAATTTAGAAGGTATTTGAGGGCTTCCATGAATAACAGGTTTTCACCCTCCATGGAATGGCATTTTTCTAGGATCTAGGCTTCTCGGTCAGACCATATTTAGATAACCCCCCCCCCCCCTCATACCGAAAAATCACCCTCCATAGTCAACGCCTTAGAATCGCCTGACATTACTTCATTTTTGCGTTTAGGTAGTCAACGCCTTAGAATCGCTTGACATTACTTCATTTGTGCGTTTAGGTAGTCAACACCTTAGAATTGCTTGACATTACTTCATTTTCGCTTTTAGGTAGTCAACGCCTTAGAATCGCTTGACATTACTTCATTTTCACTTTTAGGTAGTCAACGCCTTAGAATCGCTTCACATTAGTTCATTTTTTCTCTTTTAGGTGGTCGACGCCTTAGAATCGCTCGACACCCTTTCACTTTACTCATAGGTAGTCAGCGCCTTAGAACAGCTCGACACAATTTGTTAGTTTTCAAACAGCATGTAGGGTCTTTTAAGATCCGAAATTTTAGGACATCACTCAAGCATCAACTAGACTCTTTATATCCATTACAAAGTCTAGTTGCCAGGGGGCAATCTGTTATACCCAAAATTTTACCCCCCGGTACAGGGTTTGTAAAACTTTAGTGTTACGAGAGACACTTTGGTCAAGCGGTGATGATTCCCAGTCCGATCGGCGCGTTCCGAGACACTAGTGGTAGCTTAGTCATCTTTGGGGGTATTTTCATAATTTTCAAGGCCCCTAGGGTCTCCTACAGGTTTTCTCTCTCCTCCGAAAAAGGCTCAAATCAACTTGAAATGTTTTGAAATTTTAACCCATGAAAAATGATGACATTTTGGGCGTAATGGCGTTGGAATTTTGATTTTCAAATTTCCAATATTTTTCTAGCAATTTCTGATTGGATCTGGTGAGAAATTGAATTAAAAACACTCAAATATTGGAAAAATCCAATTCCGCCTCAGAAAAATTAGAATTATCATCCTTGACACGTAGTTAAAATTTCTTAGCCAGATTCCCCAGGAAACCCACCGAGTTAAGGTTATAACAAAATCATATAAGACGTTTTCTATCTTTCAGGAAGTCTATATAAGAAGCCTTAACTTCTGGCCAAATGATAAGCTCTAAAACCCTAACAAGTTGGAAAACATAGCCGTCCTCATGCTCTCACGTTTTTCAACACCCGACCACCAAAATCACACCGAAACTCTCCCGAAATCACCACCTAAACACGATTTCAACTCCCACCACTTCCAAAATCATCAAACCACCTCCAAGACGTCAAGAACAACCTCAATTCACAAAGGCCACAAGCTGGTCCCGAACCCGAATCAGAACCGGCTTCAATGAAGAACCAAAAGATTCCCGACATGAAGAGTCTCATCAATCCCGAAAGTAAAATAGGGTGGAACCTCACTCTTTTGATTCCCCATGACTTCCTCAATCTTCTGTCAAATTTTGGTTGCAAACTAACCTTTCATAGCTTCCGAATTGCTATTTGTTTCAGTTTTTGTCCTCTAACTTGTTTACCAAGTTTCGTATTTAATTCGACTTCAAGTTGCAAATATTTGATTACTAACATCTTGGAAATCTTTCAGGCTACACGTGCATAAAATTTGAGCCGAAAACACCATCGGGAACTGCCAAAAGCCTACTGTCTGTGGGTGGTCCGTGACCTCGGACACCCTGTGTGTGGACCCGGACTTTTCAAGTTTGCATTTTTATTTTAATTCGACTTTTGTAATCACATAGTTTAATTAGGGTCCGTGGTCTCGAACATTAAGTCCGTGGCTATGGACAGAAACAAAATTTTCTTTAAATCTACCTCCGAAACGCTAGTTTAGGTAATGTTAACTTTCAGTTTATTTTTTGTAAAAAAATGTTAAAAATAAAAAAAAAATCAGAAGTTTGCGCACATAGGTTAAAACGACTCATAATAAGCCGTAAGTAAACTAATTAGAGAAAAAACGACTCGAGGGGTAATGAAAGTAACTGAACCCTAAATAAGTCGAATACCAAGCCCCCGAATCCAAACTCTCCTTTCCTAATTTAATCTAGGTTAAATTAGGTGGCGACTCTAATTAGGTTCCAGTGAGCTAACTTAGGACTTAGTAATTAATGTTTTATGACATAGTTATTAAGCTTAGGTTATAAGTGGACCAAGAACCCGACCAGATACTAATCAATTTAATCAACATAGGATAATGGTTCAAAAATCAAGGCTCACATTGTGCCTTAGAGACTCTTTCCGGGGGTGAAATTTCGAGTATAACATGAATATAAAGTGTTATAAACACATTTGGATAAGTTGGTGGATGATTTAATGACTAAAAAGTCACATTTATAAAGAAAAGGGGGTTAATGTGTAATAAGCCAAAAATATTAGACTTGGGGAAAAATAAGGCCGAGACTTTGGGTGCATTTAAGAGTACTTATAACATACTTTGACTTTATGTTATGGTTTTTACATTAGCCAAACGTTTAGGCTTGCTTTATGAGCTTTAATGTACTTTTTATGCTTTAAGATCATAGGTTAAGGTTATATTATGTTTTAGGTGATGTTCTGGTGTTATAAGTGAACTATGAGTATTTTGGGT
>JAIOTZ010000156.1:0-80965 GCA_023374045.1 Limonium bicolor | reverse complement strand
GACTAGATCTAAACATGGGAATATTGAAGAGCAAGAACAAAAACAGATAGCAACTTTAAAGAATAGAAAACTTATGCACCAAATAAACCTTATGTTCTGTTGCAGTTTCAGTGGCTAAACTATATGTCTTGGGTCTTTTGGAACTCAAAAGACTATCACACCCTAAAACTACTTGAGTTGGTAATGAGAGAAAACTGAAGATCAAATCGTGGGTAAGGTAAAGCAGAAGGAAAACAGAAGAGGGAAGGGGTATCAGTCTCACTGTTTCAGTTTCTGAAATATGGTATCTTCTGTATATTAACTTATCAGATTATAGCCTTGTTGTGTGAGTTAGCTTTGGACTTAAACTCTTGATAGAACTCTTAGTAAATGGGGACACACCTGGGTAGAAGCAAAAAAAAAAAACCTGCCCTGTAACCGAAGATAATGAAAGAAAAGATAACAGAAATCTTGTCACTAAACTGAAAAGAAGTGCAACAGTGTGGGAATTCTGTTTTCTCAGTTCAGGTTTTGGTGTTGTAAAGAACTTCTTAGAAGCAGTACAAAAACTAGTGTTGGCTTAATAATGTACTTGGAGTTGTATTAAAACACATAGCCGAGAGACTGAACAAGTTTGGGAAGAAAGGAGATAGGTTAGATAGCAGAAACAAAAAACACACAAAGGAAATATATCAGTTTTCAGTTCTGTTCTGTTAGTCTGTGTGTAACAGGTTTACCGAAAAGTGTAGCCCTTGTTGTCTTGGGTGTGTTTTGAGTCAAAGACTGGATAGACCACCTAATCAAATGAGTAAGCAGGTTGAGAAAGCTGAAAATAGATTAAAGAAAAAAAGGAATCTATGTGAGTAGGTGCATCAGTTTATCAGTTCAGATTTGTGAATAGTTTCTGTTTCTGTACAGAGGGTTTAAATGAGTGCCTATTGGAGTAGTTTTGAGTTTAAAGGGGATAGATAGAGCACTAATCAAGAGTAAGAAGCACATAGGGGAAAGGTTGAGAGACAAATAGGTGGGTAACAGAAGGGAATAAAGGAAAATAGTAGAATATAATGCTCCATCTTTATGGTTTGTTCTCTGAAAGTTGACTTCTGTATAGCTATGTGACAGTGGACTGTTTGGGTTGTGGTTTCGAATTTAAACTGTGGTATAATGCTCAACTATATAGGTAAGCACATTGGGAGAGATTTGAAAGAAAGAATTATAATTAAACAGGGAAGAGTCAAGGAGAAGGCATCGAGTTTCATGGTTTTCAGTTTCTGATTGCCTTTTTGTATCTGTTTCTGTGTAATTAATTACAAATGTTATAGGGGAGATTTATAAGTATAGTCTTGAGTTTAAACCAAGGTTAACACCCATAATTAGTGGATAAACACTTCAGGAAAGAAACAAACCTAAACTGAACTAACTAGCAACAAGAACCAAGAGAAAATGTGTAGTTTGTGTTTCAGTTTCATTGAGGTTATAGCTTCTGTATAACTGGGTTACAAGGGCATACTAAGTGTGATTCTAGTTCCATAAAGAGCCCAAATAATAGCCAATAAAGGTAGCTAGATGAGCAAACATGCTGGGAAGGTTAAGCATCACTTTACTACATTAGAAACGAAGTTAGATAAGATGGTGCAAGTAGATTGTGTTTTAGATTTGGAAGCCTTCGGGTTCTGCGTAAGCAAACTTTATGAATATTTTAAGGATTATAGTATTAGGATAATAAAGTTAAAACACTTCTAACCTACCTAGTTAAAAAAAAACATATACACCTTATACAAGTTAAATCTATTTATATAAACTTGTTACATAATTAACGCTTAAAATGCTCCAAAACATTAGCTAGGAAAAAAGACTTAATTAATGTGTGAGTTGACTATGTGAATGTCCAAGGAGTAAGATAAGCCTAGGATTAATACTTAGGAAGTTCTAAGGGTTAATATAAACTAAGCACTTACACACACCTAGGGAGCAACACCCGTTATAAAGAGTCATCACATGAAATCATGAACTGACACGTTACTTTTAATCAACATTAGGGCCGTAACGAACGCTACCCGGGACCCCGTGTGTGAGATGACACGTGCTTCTGAAAAAGGTATGGACATGTGTGGTTCGTATGTTGCCGTGTTACATGGCTTGTGTGATGTGTGCCTTGTGTGAAAATGACCATCAGATCAAGGCATGAAATTTGGATTGTTGCTTATCTTGCTTATATGATTGCTATGTCATTGTTGTATATTATTTGCGCGCACACAGTAGTTTAGCCCCTTCTCGTTTATGGAACTTGAGATGAACCACAACGAACTATGAAAACAACAAAACTCTATAAGGGGAACTCCTCTCTAACCATTGAGGACGTACTATGACACCCACTATGGTGTTTATTCATTAATGATAATGAAGAGCAAATCTCAACTGCTGGAACATGAGAATAACCCGGGAAGACAACATCTCGGGCCACGTGGTATGGAATACTCGGTGAAGAGGGAAAAGTATGAGAGTACAGAAAGAAAGACATCTGGTCTCCTGAGACTGGAAGGGATAGCCTAGATATCGCCGGGCCAGAACGTGTTCCGACCAAATAGGTAGTCAAATATCTCGTTTATGTACAAATGCCAGCCTGGCAATCAAAAGAGAGAGACAGGATGGCAACCCCTGATCTAGCAATGTAAACATTATAAATAAGAGGGCACCCCCATAAGAGGGACATGCTTGACACTTTGGTACAATTCATGCACCCTTTCTCCCCATAAAGCTCTCTCTCTTCAAATCGGTTTTGGGATCAGGTACGCAGCAGGATTTTTCGAGGAATAGGAGGGAGGGTACTTTCTTACTTTTCATTTGCGCCGTCTGTGGAAAAGAACGGCTCAAGATCTTTCTTAGCAACCACGAGTCCACCGGAAGTAGTCTGATTACGAATAAAACAATGAAGCTCTGAAACTTTGAGATTGTGTATTTTGCATGTGCAAGCGAAGAAAGTGCGCACGCAAGAATGGCTCCAAGAACAAGGAAAACACCCCGACCTAATGGCGAGGTCAACGATGCGGGAGTGACCGAAAATAACAGAGCGGAAGCTGAAGGTGTTCTCCAAGCAAGCATTGGAGGAGATGCTAAAAAGTTTAGTCAGAACCATTGATGAAAGGATAGTGGAGGGGAATGAGGTCTTGCAGCAAGAACTGATGCAGCGAGATGAGGAGTACCAAAAGAAATGGGAGGACATGACCGAAGCGCTCGAATCACTCAAAAACCGGCTCTGAAGCGAGCAACAGCCGAAGAAAGGAGCAGCCAGGGAAAACTCTAATCATCAACAAGGAGACTGAGGAGGACAATTCAATTGATATGACTCTTTATCCCTTCTCCGAGAAAATCACGAAAGCAAAACTTCCTCCCCACTTTGTTGCACCAGAGGTGGAGAAATACGATGGAACGGGGGATCCTGCTTCTCACATCAAAAGATTTATGTTCGCAATGAACACACAAGGGATAAGTTCTCTCTCGCTCTTTGTAATTTGTTTCCAGGAACATTGTCCAAAAGAGCACTCAGTTGGATCTCAACAAGACCCCCACAGTCGATCTCAAGCTTCAAACAATTGACTGAGGAGTTCCAGCAATATTTCGCCGCAAGCAAAAAAATCAAAAAAGAAACAATAGAGCTAATGGACCTCAAGCAGCGAAAAGGAGAGACGGTGAAAGAATTCAGTGAAAGATTTCATAAACAGGTAGCGGAAATCGATGACATTGACGAAAAAATTCTAATCAAAGCTTTTGGAAACGGGCTAGCACAGCCAAGGCTTGCTGGGAAGATCGCAACAAAGGCTCCAAAAACCCATGGGGAGCTGGCTGAAATGATCCACATTTTCTAAAATCAGAGGTGGCGGAGAATAAGGCCAGAGATTTGGCAAATAGCTTCAGGGCGATTAGCGATAAAAAGGGAGGACAGAATGGGAACGGCTCATCCGGCAACGCATCAGGGAGTTCATCCGGGGGAGGCTCAAGATACAAGCCTTATTACAAAGCCCCATCCCAAGGACCTCAGTACCAGAACGCCAGGGTTGCTGTCCAAATCGATCCGGCAGGTATGCGGCGGCGGTCAAAGAAGGATATCTACCCCCACCAAAGAAGCCTTATCCAGGGAGATTCCGGTAGCTTTCTGTGAATATCATGGCTGCAAGAGTCACAGAACCGCAAATTGTGCCACTCTGGCCAAGGAGTTGCGAATCATCGAAGAAGAAAAGAAAGGCAAGGAAAGCAGATGGCAGGTCAGCAGAAACAGTATGGCAAGCAAAACCAGTTCCCCTCTCGAAATCACCAGGAAGAGGTCCATCCGAGCTGAACCACGGCAAGTCGGTCGGTATGATCTCAGGTCTGTAAGAAGGTGAAGAAATTTTTTGTTTCTCTAAGCATTAGATAGGTCCTGTCATACCGGTAATGAGGCGAAAGCTGTGTAATTGATCCCCTTTTATTCTCAGGAAAGACATACATTGTAAAAACAAGCCTTCCGGTAAATCCCTTCCGGAAAGAATAGAAGTCTAATAAACTTTTTCTTTTAAGCAAATTCTCAGGTCTCTTTTCAGAGGTAGGACCGTTGACCCCAAACGAAAGAAAAGACATATTCATGCAGTACATCAAGAGCTCCCAAAAAGAAAAATTGCCAAACGAGAAAGTCTTCCCCAGATTTTCTTTACAGATGAAGACGAAGAAGGGGTGTTATATCCTCACAACGATCCACTTGTCATTCGGGCGCAAGTAAATGACAGGATGATGGAAGGAATCTTGATAGATAGCGGAGCTGGAGGGAATGTCATATCAGCCGAGGCAGTTAAAAAGCTGGAAATCCCGAGAATAAAGTCAAGCCATACTCAGCGGTCCTTGGAGGCTTTGTTGTAGGCGTCTCTACCAGGTCCTCAGGAAGCATAGACTTCACCATAACATTGGGATTAGGAGACGAGCGAAGAACTGAAAGGCTTACAGCTTTCATCGTACCAGGACTTTCCGGATACAATATGTATCTCAGTCGACCGGGGATTAATGCCTTCAAAGCAATATGCAGCACTCACCACCTAAAAATGAAGTATTTAACCAAGGCTGGAAAAGTGGTAACCATAAAGGGAGCCAAAAATGGCTCGAATCTGTGAGGTCCGCATCATGGAGGGTATGCCGGAAGGAGGAATGGTCAAAACGGTGGGGTCAGACAAGGAGTTCAAGGGAAAGCTACCTCTCCCACCAGCCGGATCAAAATGCAGAAGGCTGTGGAACTTCTAAAGATTCACCAAGAGAGGTACACTTAAAAACTGACCCTTCTAAATTTTTTAAAATAGGGAATGCATTCGGCAGTGGAGAACAAACTCACCTGATGAGATTCCTGGAAAAAAAGGACAACTTTCGCCTGGAGTACGGACGAAATGCCCGGAATAGACCCAAGCGTTATCCAGCATGACCTGCGGTAGATCCGAAGCACCCGGCCATCCGGCAAAGAAGAAGAATAATAGGTGAAGAAAGGGACCTTGCGGCACGCGCTGAGGTGCAAAAACTGCTCAAAGCCGGATTCATCAGAGAAGTGTCTTATCCCAAGTGGCTGGCCAACGTTGTAATGGTTAAAAAATCAAATGGCAAATGGAGAATGTGTGTGGATTTCACGGATCTAAACAAAGCATGTCCTAAAGACTTCTATCCATTACCATCAATAGATAGATTGGTCGTCTCAACGGCTCAAAGTTCTGTCTTAAGTTTCTTGGATGCATTCTCGGGATACAATCAAATAAGGATGAATGAAGAAGATTCGGAAAAAACATCTTTTATTACCTCGGCCGGAACCTTTTGCTACAAGGTAATGCCTTTTGGATTAAAAAATGCGGGTGCAACCTTCCAAAGAATGATAGACAAAGTATTCAAACAACAATTAGCCCGAAATGTGGAGGCATACGTTGATGATATTGTGGTAAGAAGCAATTCTTGGGCACAACACATGGAAGACCTGAAAGAAACTTTTGACACTCTAGACAGATACCAAATCAAGCTAAATCCGGAAAAATGTGTATTTGGAGTTACAAAGGGGAAGTTCTTAGGCTTTATCGTCGGCAAAGAGGGATTGAAGTAGATCCCGAAAAAACCCAGGCAATCCTCGATCTATCGCCACCAACGAACATTAAAGATGTGCAAGCATTGAATGGAAGACTCACGGCCTTAGGAAGATTCTGTTCAAAACTCCAAGAGAAGTCAATACCATTCTTCAATATTCTAAGAAAAAATAGGAGATTCCAGTGGAGTCAAGAATGTATAGAGGCCTTTGAAAGGATCAAGGAAATGCTCAAAGAATTTCCAAAATTGGGTGTTCCCGCCTGGTCAAGACTTATACCTCTATCTATCTGCCACAGATTGGGCGGTGGCGGCTGTGCTAATAATGGAGGAGGAGAAAAAAGAAATACCAGTATATTACACCGGAAAAATCCTAACCCCAGCAGAAAGTCGGTACACCAACATCGAAAAAATATTGTTTGCATTAGTCGTTGCGTCTCGAAAGCTTCGACCTTATTTTCAGTCACACCGGATATTCGTTAGAACAAATTGGCCTCTAAAGCAGATAGCAAACAACCCGAATGCATCTGGACGAATGGTCAGTTGGACTGTCGAGCTCACCCAGTACGAAATCCACTTCCTCCCTCGAACAGCTATAAAAGCACAGGCTTTGGCGGACTTTATAACCGAGACAACCTTTGCCCAAAAGCAAAGAGAGCCCGCAAACCCACATGTCATCCTAGTTGATGGAGCTCGATGTAAGACTGGAGCGGGAGCCGGAATAGTGGTCCAAACACCAGATGGAAGAACTCTTAACTTTGCGTTCCGGTTGGAATTTGAGGTAACAAATAATGAAGCAGAATATGAGGCTCTCATACAGGGTTTGGAAATCGCCACTGCCTTAGGGGCAACAGGTTTTTTCTTATAATAAGACAGTAGCTTCCATTTGTGTCCTTATAAACTTTTCATGTACCTCCAAAGGGGGGAAATGGGGCTTACCTCTTTAATTCCTTATGCAGAATTGGAAATATACTCGGATTCAATGTTGGTGGCACGACAAAACGACAATATTTACGAGGTCAAAGAGGAGAAACTTGGGAAATACTTGGCCAAAGTCCAAGAAACAAAAGCGAACTTTCAGAAGTGCGAGTTAAGGCATCTTCCCCGAGCGAAAAATGTAGAGGCCGATGCGTTGGCCAAATTGGCCAGTATGGCCGAAAGAATGCCTAGTAAAGTCTGGATGGAAATAAAGGCGAATTCAAGTTTGGAAGAGGTCTGAGTGTGTGCCATTGAATCGGACACAGTAGCCAAGTCTTGGATGACACCCATCATTGAATACATACGAGGCGGAAGTTTGCCACAAGAGAAAGAAGCAACAAAGATAAAGCGAAGAGCCGCATCTTTCTTCATAGAGCAAGGGCAACTCTACAAAATCATTCGCAAGACCAGCGCTTAAGTGTGTCACCATAGAGGAGGGAGCAAGGCTCATGAAGGAGCTACACGAGGGAACCTGCGGAAACCACCAAGGAAAAGGGCAATAGTTCACAAAATCCTAAGGCTAGGATACTATTGGCCGGAAATGAAGGAGCATTCTAAAGAGTATACAGAAATGCATCAAATGTCAGGAACACGGGCACAAATACACAATCCCCGCCACGCAAAAAGCTATACTATCCCCGGTCCCATTCGCCATGTGGGGGTTAGATATTGTTGGACCTTTCCCGGAGGCATCCCCGGAAGGTACAAGTTCATCTATGTGCCATTGATTACTTCACCAAGTGGGTGGAAGCCATGCCAACAATATCTATTACCGCAAGAACGCAAGACTTTATTTGAAAATATGTGGTCTGCAGGTTTGGAATCCCAAAGATAATAGTGACAGATAATGGAGCCCAGTTCAATTGCGGTAGCTTTCGAGCATTCTGCGAGGAATGGAAGATCGATTTGAGATTCGCATCGGTCGCTCATCCAAGCAAACGGCCAGGTGGAAAACGCAAATGGGCAAATCGTCAAAGCTATAAAAAGGAGGTCGGACAGCAAGAAAGGAGGATGGGTGGAATTGCTGCCTCTGGTTCTTTGGTCCTACAGAACGACCGAAAAAGGACCAACTGGAGAAACTCCATATAAATTGACCTACGGTCTGGAAGCAATTGTTCCGGCTGAGATTGTAGTCCCATCAATTAGGTGGGAATCCTATGACGAGGAGAATAACGGTGAAGGAGTAAAAGACAGCCTGGATTTACTTGAAGAAACTAGGGTCATGGCTCAAGTCAAGATGGAAAGAGATAAGGCAAAGGTGGAGAGATACTTTAACCAAAGGATAAGGGAAAGAAGTTTCGTCCGGGCGAACTGGTCCTTCGGGAGGTAAAGCAGCCAAAGAAATTAGAGCCCCAATGGGAGGGACCATTTATAATACAACGGCGAACAGGGCAAGCCTCATACCGCCTGAAAAAGTGAAGGATACGAATTGCCTCACTCTTGGCACGCTGAATGCCTTAAAAAGTTTTATGTATAAAAACATTTTCACAAAATCAATAAAATGAGGTATTCTATTGAAACAAAGTTTTTCGCTTGAAATGTACCATCCGGCCAGCGTGCCTACAGGCTATCATGCCTTGAAATGTACCATCCGGCCAGCGTGCCTACAGGCTATCATGCCTTGAAATGTACCATCCGGCCAGCGTGCCTACAGGCTATCATGCCTTGAAATGTACCATCCGGCCAGCGTGCCTACAGGCTATCATGCCTTGAAATGTACCATCCGGCCAGCGTGCCTACAGGCTATCATGCCTTGAAATGTACCATCCGGCCAGCGTGCCTACAGGCTATCATGCCTTGAAATGTACCATCCGGCCAGCGTGCCTACAGGCTATCATGCCTTGAAATGTACCATCCGGCCAGCGTGCCTACAGGCTATCATGCCTTGAAATGTACCATCCGGCCAGCGTGCCTACAGGCTATCATGCCTTGAAATGTACCATCCGGCCAGCGTGCCTACAGACTATCATGCCTTGAAATGTACCATCTGGCCAGCATGCCTGTAATGTCTAGGAATTTTCTTAAAAATAAAACTGAGCAAAGTATAAGGACCTTTGGTGTAAACAAAGGGCGCATACAAAGCATTTGGAATCCGGTCGCTCCGGATAAAGCCAAATGAAAAATGTATAAAGCCAACCCGTAGTAAGTAGTCTAACCAATTGAGAGTACAAAAGCAGTAGTAGAGGCGAAAATGCTAAATAATTACCAAAGTAGTAACCCAAAATACACCTATACAAGGTCCCTACACTAAGAAATCGCTCTTTCTAAAAAGCATCTATTCTTTAGCAGGCTTTTTTGCAGCAGACCCTTCAACCGGATGGGACACGCTCTCCTGAGAATTAGATCTTCTAACGGCCTGATGAGAGCCGGCAACCCCTTGGCGCATACCACTGTCGGGAGGAAGGAAGGAAGCCTGACCAGGCCTGAAGACCGTCTCACCAGGGAGACGGCCGAACTTCTCGAAATCCTAAAGGAAGTTGCTCTTCTGAGCAACTTTGTCAAACTCCAGCTCACTATACAAATCGTCATCCAAAACTTCTCCCCTCTTCAGAAAGTACCTGGAGATGGTCTGGCGACAAACATTAGTAATCTTCCGGCTCTGAGAACCGAAAGCCTTCTTCAAGTGGCAATGATGGTTCCCTGCTTCTTCAGCTCCTCTTGGGTCCGACGGGCGTAGGCTGTATGCTTGGCAATATCTTCTCGAGCTGTAGGACCTGAGCTCGATAAAGATCACGGTCAGAACCCATGGCAGAAAGTTCCTCATTCAGTTTGTCAACGCGGTCGTTGAGTTTCTGATTATCTTAGAAGATTTTCAGAGTCTGGTTGAAAAGGGAAAAAAAAGAGGGATCGGTAAGAATAAATATAAGGACAGAAGACGACCGGAAAGAGACCGATAAAGCTCACCCTTGGCCGGGACCTTGGCATTCTCGGATTAAGAAAGGCGTGGCTTCCCTAAAGCTTTTCACCTTTTCTTCCAGAGAGACCTTCTCGGCCGCAAGAGCAACCTTACTGGCAGAAAGAACCGTGTTTTCCTCCATCAGGGACTGCTTCTCTTGATCAAAGGCGGCCCGAGTCTGCTCATCCAGGGCATCCTTTTCCTCCGTCAGTCCGGTAAGCTCATGAATGAGTTTGGCTTTGTCTCCACTAAAGCCTCGTTCTGCCTGGTCAAAACCTTTTTGTCCACCTCAAGGGAATCCACCTCCCTTTTGTGTGCAGCTTGTACCTGCCGCAACAAAACTTCCAAGTCAGACAAAGCATGCGTTGGTATCATGACATCCTTTTCGCCGGAAGGCTTGCAGTGTACCTGTTTCAGGATACTCTCGGTTTGGAGATTCTGGTTTCTCAAAGCAAACATCTCTTCCCGCAAGTTCTTTAACTTCAATTTATACTCATCTCGAAGGCGAACACACTCATGACGAGATGACCGCAACTCCTTTTGAGTATCTGTCCTTTCTTTCACCTTGCGGTCAATCTCGTAATTTACAAGATCAATGTAAGTATCATGGGAGGAGCGGGTTTGCTTCAGCTCAGCTTCAATATTGTTGGCCTGACTTTTCTCGTATTGCAGGTCAGATTGGAGGTCCCGAGTTTGAACTTCAGCACTCTGGGCCATTGACATAACCTAACAGAAACAAAACATAAAAGGTTTAAGGAGCACCAAGAAGGTATAGGAGGATGGGAGGAAGATTGCACTAACCCGAAAAATGCCTTGCCACATTAGGTTGAAGACCTCTCCCATAGGAAGGGAGTGACGCATGATAGCATCGGCTCCTCCGCTCCTGACCCTCAGTTTCTCCTTGGTAGCAGTAACGATGGACGGAGGAGCAAAGATCCCGTCCGGGTGATCAGACAGCTTTATCGCCTCCTTCCAAGCATCGGTTATCAAGCAGTATCCAAAGAGATCCTGGCAAGGTTGCCCAAGGTGATAAAACCAATCCCTCCTTCTGGGAAGGACCGGTAAAATTCCCCTGAACAGGAGGGGGTGAAGAGGAGGAAGAGGCGGTAATGTCCTCCCTTTGCTTGCTTCGGAACTCTGGGTTCTCAGGCACTGGTCGATATTCCTTCACTCTCTCGAGTACTGACTCCTTGGCCCCAGGAACATCGCATGAAGTTGAGGTGCCAAGAGCCTCGCTGTCCCCTTTAGATTCGGAAACCTCCGTAAGAACAGCCTTCGGTTTTGATATGGTTTTCTTCCGGAGTCTTTGAGTACCGGAAGCCGGAACAGCAGCAGTAGGGGAGGCAGGGCCGCATGCAACCTCGTTGTCAGAAACGGTTATAGGTGCGCCTTGAGAGCCTAAGAAAGGGAGGGTCAGCAAAGAGCATGCAAAACGGAAGACAAAAGCTTTCCTCAAATTAGAAAGAGCAATACGTAGGTCAGTCTCTTCCAAGGCAACACCATGGGCTGGATCAGAAGAAAAATATCCTGCCAAGTCAGGAAACAAGTCACAAATAGGAGTAGATGACCAGACTCCTGCCTGGGTGAGAGACAGACCCCAGGCCTGAACCGGGAGTAAGGGGAAGAAAGACGCGACGCCCAGACCCTGGACTCACGTGCCAAGTACCTGGCAAATCACCGCTCGATCGGGCTGGGGACTCAATAATTCTCTTTTTCTTCTGTCCGGAACGATCCTTGTCATTGTCACCCCTTTGTCTCTTCTTAGAAGAAGAAGCATCCCCAAGAAGTCTTGTGGCCGCATCAACAGACGCATAATAAAACTTGCTCGTCACCCATTTTAAAGTTAACAAAATTCCAACTATTGAAGGGCCCCACCTTATCTCCTCTGGAAAAGAAATCTACCAGAACGACGCAGAAAGTAAGAAGACGGTAAAAGGTAAAAGATTTAGGTAAAGTAGGCCAAATAAAGCTTACTATGATATTTCTTCAGTGAGTCCAGGCGCCGGGGTAAACAATTGGGAAACGTAGGCTGCTTGTTGCTCACCATCTTCAGGATTTTCAAGATGGGCATGTCTTGCGCTGGAGAAGGGGGGCAGCTAAATTGGCCTTTCGGGATCGAGGAGCAGTAAGGAACTCCTAAAAATCGGCCTGGTGGTGTGACAATGACAAACCATCGGGAGTTCCACCCGGAAGACGCTTTCTTATAGTCGAAAAGGGAGAAGCCGGCCTTCGCCTTGATGGTCAGGCTATCAGGATCGTCCCTTGTGGAGAAGAATTGGGCGAACTCGGTTGCCTCCGCCCAAATTTTGTTCTCCTCACAGAGGAGAACATAGACGTGGAGGTAAGAAATTGCCTTTGGGTGTAGGTGAGCAAGCACGCAGCAACGGAGAATTAGGAAGCCCAGAATGAATGGGTGAGGGGGCACGGTCAGGCCACGGGAAAAAATCCGCATAAACGGCATATCCGAGCCCAAAATCATCGTGGGGGTGTGAATCAGAAGAAGGAAGATGGATGCGAGTACCCAGTGGGACTTCGACATTCTTTAGGCAGGAAAGAAGGGAGGAAGTGTTCAGGGAGGATGGAGAAGGCTCCCGATCGGCAGAAAAAGGCGCAGTAGATTTCCAATAAGAAGGGCGAAAGCCCTGGGATGAAAAGGTACCTTGAATCGCCTCTTTTGCAGGAACAAAATTTGCTGCTGCCTTGTTTTTCTTCGAGCTAGAAGAGGCCATTGGGAGAGATGAGCGGAGGAAGACAGTGGAACAAGGGGAGATGGAGAAAAGATTCGGAAGCGAAGCGTAGGGAAAAAGCAACGAAGTTTGGAGTGGGTAAAGGAGAGAGAAGATATCAAAGATAAACCTGGAGTTTTAAAGAAAACGGTTCCCGCTCAGCCAATAAAAATCAATAAATTAAGGACTCTGCACCTTCCTGGAAATGGGACACTGACACAAAGCGCCTCTGAAAATTCTACATCGAAATGGCGCGAGCACGGGCAAGTTTTCTTTTCTTTTTTTAAAAAAAAGGGGAGAAGGGAAAAAGCAAGAAAAACTTATGGGACTAAGGAAAGGAGGCCGGGACGGAAGTCAGAAGAAAGTCAATCCGGAAAATCATAAAGAAACTAAAGACAGGCAAGAATTTTTCTCAAAAGCATGTCGAAGAAGAAAAAGTTCTACTTTTACATTTAGGGAATCAAAAGTAGAACTTGTGGGACTGATGAAGAGGGAAAAGTATGAGAGTAAAGAAAGAAAGACATCCGGTCTCCTGAGACTGGAAGGGATAGCCTAGATATCGCCAGGCCGGAACGCATTCCGGCCAAATAGGTAGTCAAATATCTCGTTTATGTACAAATGCCAACCTGGCAATCAAAAGAGAGAGACAGACTGGCAACCCTCGATCTAGCAATGTAAACATTATAAATAAGAGGGCACCCCCATAAGAGGGACAGGCTTGACACTTTGGTACAATTCATGCACCCTTTCTCCCCATAAATCTCTCTCTCTTCAAATCGGTTTTGGGATCAGGTACGCAGCAGGATTTGTCGAGGAACAGGAGGGAGGGTACTTTCTTACCTTTTTCACTCGGGAGTTGGTATCTGCATCAGATCCTTCGACCATCTATGGAGCACATCCTGGAGTCTAGAGGTGACTCCGCTTTCTCGACCCTGGGTGTTGGGAATGGGGGAGTGACAAATTGGTGGAGCTTATCCTGGAGTTTAGAGGCGACTCCGCTTTCTCGGCATACGATGTCAGGAATGGGGGACTAGCTATAGAGGAGACGTCCTCCAACATGCGGTGACAAGAGAACTCACAATTAATCCATAAAGAAGCAAAGAAAGATGGGCACCTATACTATATGGTCACGGGAACTAACTTACATCCCCAGACCTGGTGCAAAGAAAGAGGAAGAGAAGTACACATGGTGGAAACAAAGGAAAAGAAATGAAAACACTCAACGTTGAATGATCCCACTGTGAGGATCATCATTATTAAACTCTTTTGTAAGCTCTACTTGTTTTACATGCTTGAGGTGTTTGATGTTATATCTATGCCCAACATGTTGTGAATTGCCATGTGGAGGTTGTATGCTGTGTGTTACTGTTTTCTATAGCATGCAAATTGGACCTAATAATATTCGACCAAGTAGTCGTGTGGCCCGGCAACATGCGGGCTACACATGTTCATACTCAGCATTTTGCTGAGTCCTTTATTTTTACAGGTATGAAACCAGAAGCAGGCGGAGAGTAGGCAGGGTGACTACCATAGGGGTAGCCCTTCGGGACAAGACCTTTAAGTTGTATGTTTTAATGTATGGGTTGTGACTATGTGACATTAAACCCTGGTTGTACATTTTGGTTTATGTTGTTTAGTTAAGAACTTATGTTGTAGACTCTCGGTACTTGGTTTGTATTTCCCGTTTGTATTTGGATTTGGTTAAGGTTTAAATTCTAGTCATTAAGACCGTAGCTTAGTATTGATAGTGTCGTTGTGTCAACCACGTGGGTGGTTGGCGTCTGTGACACCCGGGTGGAACTGTGAATCCCCTGCGTAGACTTATTGTATTATCATTTGGCGCACCGTTCGGACTGCTGTTTGGTTATTCGGGGGTGTTACAGGTCTTAGTGTCTAGAATTTTTTGAGGGGTCTCCACTAATCTCAATGTGGGCTCTAGGACTAGCCTCTCGGGTTGTAGTACGTGTGAGGGATCAGGCATGTATTTCTTTAGCTGAGAGACGTGGAAAATATCATGAACTCTTCCCAACTCTGAGGGTAAATCAAGTTGATAAGCAACCGGGCCCACACACTCCCTAATACTATAGGGGCCTACGAATTTCGGGCTCAACTTTCCTTTTTGTCCAAACCTGAAAATTCCTTTCATCGGTGACACTCGTAAGAACACCTGGTCACCAACGGCGAACTCCAGGTCTCGTCGTCTATTATCTGCGTATGCTTTCTGTCTATCATGTGCGGCCTTTATGTTCTTTCTGATCTACTGAAACTCAGCCTGAACCTGCTGCAAATAGTCTGGGCCTATGATGAAAGCTTCACTGGACTCGTCCCAGCACAACGGTGTACGACAAGGTCTACCATATAACGCCTGAAAAGGTGGCATCTTGATTGAGGCGTGGTAACTGTTATTATATGCAAACTCAATAAGGTGCAACTTATCCAACCAACTGCCCTGGAAATCTAACGCATATGCTCTAAGCATGTCCTCTAGGGTTTGAATGGTTCTCTCCGTCTGACCATCGGTCTGCGGGTGAAAAGCAGTGCTGAGCTTCAGCTTGGTGCCTAACGCTTCTCGTGAAGCTCTCCAATATCTCGAAAGAAATCTTGTGTCCCTATCTGACACTACCGTCTTTGGCACTCCATGGTGTCTTAAAATCTCCTTATCAAAAAGCTCGGCTAGTTTTGACACCTTCCATGTGTCCTTCATTGGAATGAATCGTGCTACCTTAGTAAGGCGATCAACAATTACCCATATCATATTCAATCCTCCTCGGGTCGGTGGCAGTCCAACTACAAAATCCATCGATAGATCATAGAATTTCCACTCTGGGATAGGCATTGGATGAACTGTGCCTCCAGGTTTTCGGTGTTCAAATTTTATTTTCTGACAGGTAAGGCATCTGATAACGAAGTTTAGGACGTCGTTCTTCATGCCAACCCACCAAAAATATCACTTCATGTCCTTGTACATTTTTGAAGCTCCAGGGTGAATAGATGTAGTAGAAGAATGAGACTCTCTCATGATGCATTCCGTGAGCTCGGCACTCTCGTGAGGAATACATAATTTGCCATTCACATGAAGCTGGTAGTCATATTTTCTTATCTAGTGTGCCAGCGATTAACTTCCGTCTAATATCAGCCATTGTTCTGTCGTTCTGCTGAGCATTACGCACTTCTTCAACTAGGCTGGTGCCTGCTATGAGTGTATGCAATGTGTGATCTCTACGGCTAAGTGCATCGGCAACTACATTGGCTTTTCCCTCCTTATACTGAAGGTTGATATCATAATCCTTGAGGAACTCCATCCATTTGCGCTGTCTCATATTCAGTTCTTTTTGGGTGAACACATACTTTAAGTATTTGTGGTCGGAGTAGATGGTGATCTAGGATCCATAGAGATAATGGCACCAAATTTTGAGTGCAAACACGACTGCTCCTAGCTCAAGGTCATGTGTAGGGTAGTGCTCCTCGTGCTTCTTTAGCTGACGGGAGGCATAGGCGACAACCTTCCCGTGCTGCATGAGGACACATCCCATACCCATACCGGATGCATCACAGTAGACTTCATATCCATCAGTACCTTCGGGGATTGTGAGGATAGGAGCTGAGGTCAATGCGTCTTTCAACTTCTAAAATGCTGCCTCACAGTCTTCTGTCCACGTGAAAGGGGTATCTTTCTTGATGAGGTTCGTCATAGGTTTTGCGATGCGAGAAAAGTCCTTAACAAACCATCAGTAGTAGCTTGCTAGACCAAGGAAACTTCGTATATCTGTTACAGACTTCGGTCTCGACCATGTACGTATTGTCTTCACTTTAGCCGGATCAACTGCTATCCCGGCAACAGAAATGATATGTCCAAGAAATGCTACCTGATCTAACCAGAATTCACACTTAGAAAATTTGGCGTACAACTGGTTGGTTCTAAGAATCTCGAGTACCTGCCTGAGATGGTGGTGATGCTCTTCCTTGGTTCTCGAATATACCAGTATATCATCAATAAATACCACGACTGTCTTGTCCAACTGATCTCTGAAAACTCAGTGCATCAAGTCCATAAACTTTGCTGGAGCATTAGTCAGTCCAAACGGCATAACTGTGAATTCGTAGTGGTCGTATCAGGTCCTGAATGCGGTCTTTTCGATGTCGCTCTCCTTCACTGGGATTTGATGGTATCCTGATCTGAGGTCGATCTTCGAAAATACTGTCGCTCCTCTGAGCTGGTCGAACAGATCATCTATGCGTGGTAAAGGGTAGCGGTTCTTCACTGTCACTGCATTCAGCTCTCGATAATCAATGCACAACCGGAGACTGCCATCTTTCTTCTTGACAAAGAGAACGGGTGCGCCCCAAGGGGATACGCTCGGGCGTATGAATCCCTTATCTAACAACTCCTTCAATTGCTCCTTTAACTCAGCCATCTCAGCCGGGGCCGTTCTGTATGGGCTTTGGCAATAGGTCCTATCCCGGGTACTAAGTCAATAGTGAACTCAACCTCTCGGGGTGGTGGCATACCGGGAAGAGGTCTGGAAACTCCCCAACCACTGGTACATCTGGATTAAACTCCGGGTCTTGTTGGGTATCATGTACATAGTAGAGGTACACCTCCTGCTGCTTTTGTATCTCTTTGGCCATGGTCATGGCTGAAATGATTTTCACGGACGGCTGTCGGGGGTTTTGGCGGTATGATACGGTTATGCCGGACGGGCTCTTTAGCAGTAATCTATGCTCGGCACACAATATACGACCTCGGTGTTTCTTTAACCAATTCATGCCCACGATGACGTCAAAACCCAGGCCTCTGAACTCTATCAGGTCCAACGGAAAATCCTCCTCTCGGATCCTGATGGTTGCTCCTCGGAAATACCGGGTACAACGAACTCTTTTCTTTGAAGGTAGTGTCACGCTGAAGTCTTCTAACTCTACGGCCTCGAGGTGCAACTGCTCGGCTAACATCGGGGATACAAATGAGTGTGAGGCTCCAGAGTCAAATAATACTGAGGCTGAGACTCCATTCACCGGGAAGGTACCAGTGATAATGTGACCGCTGTCGTCGGCTTGAGCCTGTGTGAGAATGCTTAGGGTACCCTCCCTCCAGGGTTCAACACCTATTCCCAAAAATAACGTTTATAAGTATAATTAGTGATGGTACGAGAAGAGTCGTAGATAATAAGCCTTTCTTTATTCATCATTCCAACATTACATGTTCATTCCCATTACACAACTTAATACAAACGGTACATGGCTTAATATTTCCTAAAGGTTAGGTTTAGGCGTCCAGGCTTCATATGGGTGGCGTTTATCACTGTTGAGGGTGCTGTGTTCGGCTTGATTCTTTTAATCCTATGGTATAGCATTCTTGATGATCCGCCCATGATTAACACGTCACCGGATTTTAGCCAGATCTTCATAGCTCGGTCAATCCTCTTTTCTTCACCATAGAGGAACTCAGCATCATCTCCGATGGACACAGACACTATAGGTATCCCTTGGTCAAGGGACTCCTGTGTTTCGTCCTTGTCTTGGTGTAGTCCAAGTTGGCCTTCCCTCTCGTAGAAGTTGATGATGCAGATGTCGGCTTGTAAGTTGGGTACTGGTGGTACTTCACGTTGCTGTGCAACGCGTAGGGTTGCCGTAATTAGGGATAGAAAGTCTTCGGGAACTGGTGGTGCATGTGCTCCGTCGGTGTGATAGCTCTCCGTATATGGGTTCCAAATCTTACCTAGGCACGTCATTCTTAGGTTCATCATCTTTCCTCCGGGGTATGTTGGTGTGTAGAACCCACCTGGTCCCACTCCGATCTTACGACATCTCCGAATAATGGCTACTTGAGCTTCAGGTGTTAGGTGTAGTGTGGTAGTAGGATCATCCCGGGCTGGATAACTTGGCACTTTTCGCTTGGGTAGTGGGGATTCGCAAGACTGTACTCATCAGGTTTGAGGTTTGGATTTATTGGGAAGCACATATCAAATGTTCCTACTGCATTTACAGGTAATCTAGTTCTTTAGTGGTACTAGCAATCTAGAAAATTTCATGCATGGTCACTCAGCTTGGCATACAAAGATTTAGGCATGCTTTTCAAACATTTAGGGTTTCAAGGTTTACCTGCAGCTATAGGTGTGTCCGGTCCCTCGGTGCGGTCCATGATGTGCAAGACCGCCTTCCCTGGCCTCGAGGTAGATGCCTTCTGGGAGTCTCGGGATCCTGCTCCGTGCGTAGGCTGGGTGTGTTGGGCTCCACGCTGGCCTCCGGGTCCCGATCTCTAGTCACCTCTCGCACTATAGTCGGGCCTGTAATTCTTGCTTTCGGGATTGCGAAGCACTCAAAGGCCCTGTGCCTGCTCTTCTTGCAGTAAAAACACTCTATCGGCTTGCCCTGACAGTCAACTCCGGGGTGGTTCTTCGAGCATCGTCTACAGATAAATCGGCGCTCGGTCCATTTGCTCGGACCGGCTCCAGTCCCTAAACAGGTTACTTGGTTAGTCAACAACATGTCATGATAACTGTAAAGATATTTAAGTTCTAGAGTTTGTTTCGTTTTACCCTTGGGTGGGTAGGAGCGGAATGGCTTAGTCGTAGTAGCCGGGTGGCTCAGCTGAAGTCTCTCTGTAGGCTTGTCCCCATAGTATCTCGCCCGCTTCCTGTTCGGGTAGCGCTTACTCCTGTCAGCACCCTTCTGTTTACGGTCCTCTGAGTCACCGTCTTTTGCCTTCCTTTTCTTCGCGAACTCCTCATCCCACATCTGGACGGTGATCTCAACCTGGGACGCTGCATGGTAGCAGTCTTGTACAAAATATGGTTTAATAAACTCTTCACAATATAATACTCAGTTCAAATTTATAGTTCAAGTGCAACCTGGATCGTGGTATAACGGTTGGGCCCCATGTCGTATCTGATGCGGTAGTTCAGCCCACCATAGAAACGCTCCACTAGGATCTTATCTGAATATCCCAAGCCTAGAAGTACACGAAGTAGAGCAGTGAACGCCGAGTAGTAATTGTCTTCTGTCATCCCCTCGGTCTGCCTCAGGGTGTCTAGCTCAACTCGCTTCTTTGTCGGAGGTGGGCGGGGTAGTACTTAGCCCTCAGCAACGCAGTGTAAGCATCCCATCCAAACGTGGGGTCGGCTAGGTGAGCATTTTTCACAAGCTTCCACCAATCGCTCGTTGACTCTCATAGGTAATAGGCTGCGAGTCTGACCTTAGCCTCAGTCGGAACAGTCAAAGTGTCGAAGGCGGTCTCCAGGAGGCTGATGTAGTTCTCTAGGTAGGTGGGGTCCGTCTCCTCGGAATAGCTGGTCAAAGGTTGCTAAGCTCTCACCAGTTTGTCTCCCTGGGTGGGTGAGGTTGTGGTGCCGGTGGTGCCTGCTGGGCTCCTGGCTGGAAACCCATGTGACCTAGGGCTGCTGCTACTATCTCAGCTATGGTCTGCCCTGCAGCTATGCTATCTTGCTCCATTTGGCCACGGCCTCGTCCTCGACCTCGTCGTCCAGACATCTGAAAATGTCGTTGTTAGTTTAGAACATTCACAAGAACTTACTGCAAGTTATTATCGCCCTTGCAGGCGGTTTAATTTGGTAAAGTCGTGCCTCACACTAACCCTTAACCCCGTTTCCCAAATTTAGGTTTTCCTATTCTCGGTACTCCTCTGTTCCAGTCATCAGAGCGCAACTACGCTCTGATACCACTTTCTGTAACACCCCCGAATAACCAAACAGCAGTCCGAACGGTGCGCCAAACGATAATAAAATAAGTCTACGCAGCGGATTCACAGTTCCACCGGGTGTCACAGACGCAACCACCCACGTGGTTGACACAACACACTATCAATACTAAGCTACGGTCTGAATGACTGGAATTTAAACCTTAACCAAATCCAAATACAAACGGGAAATACAAACCAAGTACCGAGAGTCTACAACATAAGTTCTTAACTAAACAACATAAACTGAAACGTACAACCAGGGTTTAATGTTACATAGTCACAACCCATACATTAAAACATACAACTTAAAGTCTTGCCCGAAGGGCTACCCCTATGGTAGTCACCCTGCCTACTCTCCGCCTGCTTCCGTTTCATACCTGTAAAAATAAAGGACTCAGCAAAACTATGCTGAGTATGAACGTGTGTAGCCCGCATGTTGCCGGGCCACACGACTACTTGGTCGAATATGATTAAGTCCAATTTGCATGCTATAGAAAACAGTAACACACAACATACAACATCCATGCAATTCACAACATGTTGGGCATAGAGATAACATCAAGCACCTCAAGCATGTAAAACAAGTAGAGCTTACAAAAGAGTTTGAATAATGATGATCCTCACAGTGGGATCATTCAACGTTGAGTGTTTTCATTTCTTTTCTTTGTTTCCACCATGTGTACTTCTCTTCTCTTTCTTTACCAGGTCTGGGGATGTAAGTTAGTTCCCGTGACCATATAGTATAGGTGCCCATCTTTCTTTGCTTCTTTATGGATTAATTGTGAGTTCTCTTGTCACCGCACGTTGGAGGACGTCTCCTCCATGGCTAGTCCCCCATTCCCGACGTCGTATGCCGAGAAAGCGAGTCGCCTCTAGACTCCAGGATAAGCTCCACCAATTTGTCACTCCCCCATTCCCACACCCAGGGTCGAGAAAGCGGAGTCACCTCTAGACTCCAGGATGTGCTCCATAGATGGTCGAAGGATCTGATGCAGATACCAACTCCCGAGTATTCCATACCGTGCGGCCCGAGATGTTGTCTTCCCGGGTTATTCTCATGTTCCAGCAGTTGAGATTTGCTCTTCATTATCATTAATGAATAGTCACCATAGTGGGTGTCATGGTACGTCCTCAATGGTTAGAGAGGAGTTCCCCTTATAGAGTTTTCTTGTTTTCATAGTTCGTTGTGGTTCATCTCAAGTTCCATAAATGAGAAGGGGCTAAACTACTATGTGCGCGCAAATAATATACAACAATGACATATCAATCATATAAGCAAGATAAGCAACAATCCAAATTTCATGCCTTGATCTGATGGTCATTTTCACACAAGGCACACAGCACACAAGCCGTGTAACACGGCAACATACGAACCACGCATGTCCATACCTTTTTCAGAAGCACGTGTCGTCTCACACACGGGGTCCAGGGTAACGTTCGTTACGGCCCTAATGTTGATTAAAAGTAACGTGTCAGTTCATGATTTCATGTGACGACTCTTTATAACGGGTGTTGCTCCCTAGGTGTGTGTTAAGTGCTTAGTTTATATTAACCCTTAGAACTTCCTAAGTATTAATCCTAGGCTTATCTTACTCCTAGGACATTCACATAGTCAACTCACACGTTAATTAAGTCCTTTTTCCTAGCTAGTGTTTTAGAGCATTTTAAGCGTTAATTATGTAACAAGTTTATATAAAATAGATTTAACTTGTATAAGGTGTATATGTTTTTTTTAACTAGGTAGGTTAGAAGTGTTTAACTTTATTATCCTAATACTATAATCCTTAAAATACTCATAAAGTTTGCTTACGCAGAACCCAAAGGCTTCCAAATCTGAAACACAATCTACTTGCACCATCTTATCTAACTTCGTTTCTAATGTAGTAAGTGATGCTTAACCTTCCCAGCATGTTTGCTCATCTAGTGAAATACCCCGTAATTAAAAATAGTGATTAATTAGGCTAATAAGTAATTTAGAAGCTTAATTAAGTGTAAATAATTATTAGGGAACAAATCCCGAAGAAAACGGACGGACCTTTGAAACGGTTTAAAAACATTACCGAACCTTAAAGCGTGTTTTTCGAGGTAACCGGGAAAACGTGTCTTTAAGCGGGTCAAATAGACTCGTAACAGTTTTGGTCAACTAAATATTCATTAATAAATATTAGTGAAGCTGTAGGACCAATAAATCAATAAAACGAGAGACTAGTAAAAACTGTCAAAAACGACAAGTTGTGGGGTAGAAATATATTAACACAACTTACGTGTCCAATATTGCAAATAAAAATTTTAAAACCCCCTAACTGCTGTGTGCTGTCCGATTTACATATATACACACACACACTTAACTTCTTTTACTCACAAACAAACAAAATAATAACACTCTACTTTATTACTCTCACACACACTCTCACAATTCTCTCTCCTACCTCATTTCTCCCTCTCTCACGTGGATGCCCTTCTCCCTCACCCTCTCTTTTCTCCTTTCTTCTCCCCATGCGATTTCCATGGTGATTTGAGAGAAACCACACACAACTCACCTTCTCTCCTTTGTAACTCTCTCCACACTTCTCCAAAAATTATAAAAACACCACCATTGGAATCCCCTCATCAAAGGCTACATTCCTATCCTTTCAAAACTCGAAAAACCCACTTTCGTTTTCATGGTATGCACCATTGGAGGCTTCAACACCACCATTAGAAGGCCCTCCTCCTCCTTGTTCTTCTAAGGTAAAATATTTTGAAACTCCATCTTTTTCTAGCCCTTATGGGCAGAACGAAAATCTAGAACTAAACCCTTGTTCTTCCTCTTGTTCTAGCCGATTTTGGCTTGTTGGTGGAGTTGGAAATATTGTTCTTGAGCCACTCCAAGCTCCATTTGAACCCTTGCAAGGTAATATAAATTCTAAACCCTAGAATGTGCATTAGAACTTGATTAATGTTTAAGGTTAGTTTTAGTATTGAAAATATGTATGTTGATGGGCTGTAGCATTGGAGGTTTGGTTTGAAACCGGTAGAGAGAGAGAGAGAAGGAAGAAGCAAGAAGAAGAAAGAACAAGGTAAATAAGCTCACCTTTGTGTAGTTTTGTAAATGTATATGTAACAGATTTTAAGAATGGAAATGGGTATTGTAAAATGATAATGCATTAATGGTATAATGAGTAAGAGGAAAACAAGTATTTTGAAGTCTTTGAAAACATTGTAAAAACTGTTACAAAACAGATTGGGGATGAGTGTTTTGTGCAGGAATTTTGTAGTGTTTTAGTGTTGTTTTAGTATGGGTATGGTATATGAGAGTTTGTATATTTTTGGTTATGAAACAGGTGAGATAAGTGTTAAAATGTGAAGTAAAACAATGTGGTGAGTGTATAAAAACAAGGGAGACTATGGCAAAATTTGCCTAGGATTAGAACACTTAGAGAATTAAAACTAGGTGACTAATGTGTGTTGTAACAGATTTTGATTTGGATAGTTAAAGGGTAAGTTGAGAGAGCTAGATAATGGATTCTAGATATAGTAAGAGTGTTAGAAATGACATTAGGAGAGGGAGATGTAGAGGAGAAGTGTAAGTGTTAAAATCTGTAGCATAAGGTAACTAGAGAAGAAACTAGTTGAGTGTTGAGCGAAACTTGGAAATTAGATGAGTGAATGAGTATAAAATTGGGTAAGGAATTAATTAATGAACTAAGATGTATTAGAAGGTTAAATGGTGTTAAAACATGTAGGATTAAGTGTAGGAACAATGGGGAAGTATTGGGTTAAAGAGAGGACTGAAAACAGAATTTAAAATGCAAATACTGGGCCGGACCGAACTTGCGACCGGACTTGCAAGTTCGGTCGAGCCCAGACTTACAAAGACGGGTGAGCTACTGGAATCGACCGGACTTGCGACCGGACATGCAAGTTCGGTCGGACCAGAAATTTTCCCCGTCTGTAACCTACTGGAATCGACCGGACTTGCGACCGGACATGCAAGTTCGGTCGGCCAGAAAAATTCCCATCCTGTAACTTACTGGAATCGACCGGACTTGCGACCGGACATGCAAGTTTCGGTCGGCCAGAAAAAATTTCCATCCTGTAACCTACTGGAATCGACCGACTTGCGACCGGACATGCAAGCTCGGTCGGCCCAGAAAATTTCCCGAGGATAGCTACTGGAATCGACCGAACTTGCGACCGGACTTGCAAGTTCGGTCGGCCAGAAGAATTTCCGTAACCTGAGCTACTGGAAGCGACCGAACTTGCGACCGGACTTGCAAGTTCGGTCGGGCCAGGAATTTCGGTACTGGTAGCTACTGGAATGGACCGGACTTGCAAGGTCGGTCGCAAGTCCGGTCCTGACAAAAAAAAAAAAATTATTATTATTTTAATTTAAATAATAATTGTATATGTATATGTATATGTATACCCATACTATATGTATATGTATATGTGTGTGTAAGCATGCAAACCTTGAGTAAGAAGATAGAACCTTAAGTAAAGGAAAAGTAAGTAAGTAAAGTGTAAGAGTACAAGGACATAGTAAGTATGAGATAAGTAATGATAGCTAGATTAATCATTTAATTGTATGTATGTAATAGGATTTGATTTGTGACACCGGAGGCACGTTTGGAAACACGTACGACGGTGAACGGTATGGATTCCTCATGCCACGGGGCTATCTTGGTTACTCTGATTTGTGTGTTGTGTGCTAATTGATCACCAAATAAGATAAATGCACGAATCGGATTAATATGCATACTTGTGGATATGTAGTGTTGTATGATGTTGTATATTTTCTTTAATTCTTAGTTTGTATACTTCATGAAATGTTTGGATGAATATGAACGTGTGTATGAATGTTGTATTGTACTGTGACCGATTGTGATGAGCTGGACTTCTAACTTATTCCTAACAAGCTAACCATCCTAACTTAAAACGGTAATTAATTGGAATGAGTAGAAGTCCGATATAGTTTCGGCCACGCGTGAGGATGCGGAGTCACGAGAGGTTGGCTCCAATTCCTGACTCTTAAACTGGTCCGCGGCCCAAATCCCTTAAGTGGGTAGCATCCCGGATTAGTGAGTCAATAATCCCGGATGTGGGACGGTGTAGTCCCCAAGGCCGGAGGTCCCGACTACTTGACTTGAGTATAGTAAGTAAGTAAGAATGAGTAAGTAAAGTAATTGAAAGTAAGTACCTGTAAGCAAAGAAGTAAGTAATGAGTAAAAGAGTAAAGCATTCCGATTAACCCGGATGCATAATTTGGCTAACCTTGCGAAGGTAAGTAAGAGTGTACTTGTAATGTTGCCTTGATTGTGTAATGAATTGTGTAGCATGTATATTGTATGAAGAGCATGTATGTATGAATAATGAATGGCATGTTTAGTGGACGTCAAATAGTCGGCGTGCCCTAGCTAGCACGCGGTATATGCGAGGTAGTTTATGCGCAGCAATTTGCTGAGCCCCTTGGGGCACCATTTTTACTACACGCAGGTACTCGAGATTGATGGAGATGTGAAGATCTACTTTCATTTCTTTTATCTTCTTTTGGTTGTAAACAATGAATTTATGATGGGGTGTACTAAGTAGTACATGGCTGTAACTTTTGATTAGCCGGTGTACCACGGGGTACACCTTTTTGGATATTGATGGAAGGGAGTTGGTATAGATGAGTAAAAGATAGAAACTCATTCTTTTGGAAGTGTGGTAAAGGATGTAAAGTAATACTTTAAATACTCGGTGATCCAAGAATGTAAGTAGGTTATTTTGTATTCAGTATGAATTATATTAGTAGCTTGGTACGTTATGTTCATCAGACCGTGACTGTAAGTATGAGTAGCCTAGCTAGCCGTATGGGCGGTTAGCGGCATTGTTGCACCCGCCGTAGTAGAAGTATGTAGTAATTCCGCTGAACTCGTAGGACTAATAGGACGATTAGACGGTAAGCATAGGATAGCGGTTGGGGGTGTTACATCTAGCTACCTTTATTGGCTATTATTTGGGCTCTTTATGGAACTAGAATCACACTTAGTACGCCCTTGTAACCCAGTTATACAGAAGCTATAACCTCAATGAAACTGAAACACAAACTACACATTCTCTCTTGGTTCTTGTTGCTAGGTAGTTCAATTTAGGTTTGTTTCTTTCCTGTAGTGTTACCACTAATTATGGGTGTTAACCTTGGTTTTAAACTCAAGACTTATACTTATAAAGCTCCCCTATATCATCTGTAATTAATTACACAGAAACAGATACAAAAAGGCAATCAGAAACTGAACTGAAAACCATGAAACCCGATGCCTTCCCCTTGACTCTTCCCAGTTAATTATAATTCTTTCTTTCAAATCTCTCCCAATGTGCTTACCTATATAGTTGAGCATTTATACCACAGTTTAAATGTGAAACCAACCCCAAACAGTCCACTGTCACATAGCTATACAAAAGTCAACTTTCAGAGAAACAAAACCATAAATGCGATGAAAGTGTCCAAATGAGCATGTTTTATGGGTGTATTTCATATATTATATTTTGCACTTTTCTTGCTCATTTCTCCACTTTGGTTAGTTTTCCTCTAGTTTATGTTTTATTGGTTATCTCACAAATTTATTGGTTAAACATGAGGAAAACCAAGCTAGGAGAAAGTAGACGAAGAGACGAACGCGTAGGCGCAAACGGATCTTAAATCGGAGCTGAAACGAATAGTTTAGAAGCAACTAATATTCGTCCGAACCAGGCTGGTCCGGACACTGGTTCGGACGCGTCGAAATTATGTCTGCTCAAATTTGGCCGGACAAGATCAAAGAGATGAACCTGTCCGTGGCGTGTCCGTGGAGAAAAGGGTGGACAAGACCACCTGTCCGTTGCGTGTCCGTGGAGAAAAGGGCGGACAAGACCAATGTCATGGAGCCTTCCTGTGTAGAGAAATGGCCGAACAACAAATAGAGGTGTCCGCCCATATATGGCCGGACAAAACACAGATAGAGACGTCCGGGGATTTAAGCAAGGACACAAACAAGGACGCCTAAATGCAACCCAAGATCCACAAAATTGACAGCGCCGACCGTCTCCCCATTTTTCTTACGGCGCCTGCAAACATATCTATCTACCCCATCAGCAATATCAGGCGCCGGCGCACTCTTAAAATCCTCACGCGTGTTCCAGCCTGTCTTCTTCCTCCTCCTTTCTTCAATAAAACCCACGAGCTTCTGCTCAAAAATATCAATCCCTTCCTAAAAATCCAAAGTTCATCAAAAAATCGAAGTTCATCAAAGCTCACCATCATTCACAACAGAATCGACCACCATAGCCTTACGTTGTTATTTTCCAGAAAACCAACGAAGAAGACGGATTGCTCATTTGTTCGTTTTACTTTGTTCTCTCTCTATCTTATTGTTATGTTTGTTTTAATATGCGTGAGTAATAACCTTAGCCTCCCGGTGTTGAGAAGCGAGCCTATTTTATATAATCGTGTACGTAGACTTTCTACTATAATCTGTTTAAGCAATATTTGGATCTTGTCCTTAATGCGCTTTAATCTTCTTGTCAATTATTAAAGTGATTTTGTAGTCCCTTGTTAAAATGCGTTGCTGAGACAAGGTTCTAGACAAAGGAAGTCAAAACGGGTTAACGACTAGAAGCATGTCTCGCCTATAGGTAATCTGTCTCCAATAGGAATTGGTAATAAAGCGATTAATTATAATGACTTGGGCAAAGTATTGCGGCTTGTTGTTTAAGTTAGTCAGGGTTTATTGTACAAGGACCGGTCAATGAACTAATTAAGATTCCTGAGTTTATTGTTAAAGTGGGAAAGTTTTATGATTATATAATTGGATAAAATAGGTGAGAGAACAACCCGGGATGCTTCTTTAAAACAAAAAGATTTACAGTATCTATTTTTTATTCTGTTTTGATTAATTGTTTGTATTACTGTTCTAATTACATTTTCAACCTCTTTTTCTCTTTCAAAAAATGATTAAAATCTGTTACTAGAAATCTCAGTCAATTTACTACACTATCAGTTATCCACAGCGAGGTCCCCAAGAGTACGAAACCCACAAATCCACTATTCCGTAAAACGATAGGTACACTGCCTAGGTTGTGAAGATAGTAGTCACATATTTCTCCAACAAGTTTTGGCGCCGTTGCCGGGGATCTCCGACACGGTTAATTGATGGTTTTTAATTTTATTGAGATTTCTGTTTAGTTTTTTTTTTATGTTTTATTTTATTTCGCTTCATTTAATTTTATTTAATTTACTTACTTTTTTATTTAGCTATTTTCTTTTATCTCTTTTTGTTTCGTATTAGTTTTTCTATTTAGTTAATTTTTGCTTTTGTGTTTATTTTCTATTTTAGTTCTATTCTACTTGGTATTTTATTTTTGTTTTTGTATGATAGCTATGATTATGGAGAGCCGCTACGATGAGGTGAGAAGATTGTTGATCAATTTGGAATGGACGCGCATGCAAGAGGAGATGTCCTCATATCAAGATTGGTCAAGGATTATCAACCACCTCAAAATCAAATCGAGAGCCGTATTGGTGGGAAGTCGACCAGGCTAATACACAGTACAAAGAAGCTCGGTTGGGATATGACTACTTCAATCAGAATGAACAGCAATCTACACAAGGGCCAGATGAATTTCTCTCCGAGTCAAACCAAGCCGCCTAGAAGAGATTTCAGTGGTGACCAAGGAGCGACGATCGATTTGAGCCAGATATTCATGAAGCTACAAGTTCTGAAGAGGAGATAAAGAAACTTATCAGGACATTTTTCTCCGACGCCGAGTTGGAGCAAATGTCGAGAGTTTACAATTCTCCTCCATTTCCATCCCCAGCACCAAGATGAGCAATTAAAATTTGAAGATATTTTGTCTAAGGCCAGACCGCGAGCCAGACGAGGATTATCTTATTGAGCCTCAAAACCAGAAGAGGAAAATTTACATCTTCGAATCTAAGGAAAGAAACACCGCTACCACCAGTCTCTCATCAACTTCCACCCTGCCTCCATAAGCCTCAACAACAAGGAAAGGATGTTTATCCATCCAATTTGAGGGAGAGAAAAGTCATCACAACCTGGTCTTCTATTAGAACTCCGTTACCGGCAGTACCTCCTCAAACACCAGGTTTTGTGGAGTATTTACTTTCCTATTTATTTGCTGAGGTGACGTTTTGTTTTGATCCAGGTGGTTTGTTTTAATTACTACTAACTTCGTTTCCTGGCAAAGCTGTTGTCTACTTTATTTTGATCTAGGATAACGAAGCGGGAGTCTAGCCAAAGACTATAAATACAGGCAGCTTACTGGGAGGCAACCCAGTGGTTAAATTTTATTATCCTACTATTTTTGTTATATGTTTGTCTTCCATATTTATTCCTATATATGTTTTATATAAAAAAGGAGAGGAAAGAGAAGGAGGAGAAAAAACTTGAGTTCTGGCTGTTTAGAATATTCATTACAGGAACATCTTGCACATTTCTACAGCAGAACTCAAGTGTGGGGGAGATACACTACATACTCTGCAAAACTCTGGGGAGTACACTATCTATACCCAGCTCTTTAAATTTTCAATATTTCATATTGCTTTTGCTTTGTGATCATACCCAGGTAGTTTGCATGCCCTGTTATTTTAATATTTTCTATGCAATGAGGGCTTGCTTTGGTTCAAGTGTGGGGGAAAGATAATAATCAAAAGCTTGCTAGCTTGCTCTTAAGTTTTTTTTTCGACATTGTGTTAAATTTGTTAAGTGATTAATAATCAAAGAGGAGCCTAGAGTTTAAGGGTACACAAAAAAAAAAAAATTAACCACTCTCCTCCTTACTCAATGCTAAAAATTCTGAGGAAATTATCATTTGATTTTGTTTTAACTTTGAGCCTGACTTGAATTGGAATGAAACGTGTGAAAAAAGAACAAGGCAAGGTACTCCTCTGATCCAGACAGGCATATTCTGATCCTAAAATAGGCGCTCGTCCACTCGGTTTTAAGTTCTTAGGGGTGCTTCATCACCCGGCTACCTAAGGTACTCGGTATCTGGGATAGTAGACCCAAAACCGCGACAAGGGTGGAGAGAAAAGTCTGTGGTAAAAGAAAAATGAACTTCAAAATTGAAGTATCTTTGCATTCTGCACCAAAATGATAAAAACTTCTTCATTATGGATCATGAGTATGTGGCATTGAAAGGTATAATGGAATAAGATTTTACTTCATGCCCCTTGTCATTCAAGGAAATGTGAAAGGAAATGGCGGATTGGCTCAGGGTTAAAAGCAGAATTCTCATGGTACTACTTCTCTTTCTTTTGTAGGACTTCAGGGGTATTCTCAGAAACGGAGAAATATATTTAAGAAAATTAATGTTATTAGTACCCTTTTAAAATCAGAAAAGATTGGCAATTACCTCTTCTGTGCTCTCCTTACTTGATTATTGTCTGTTTAACTTCTTTAAACATTATGTCAAAAAGATTTGCTTGAGACAAGCAAAAGATAAGTGTGGGGGTGTGATAAGTGTCCAAATGAGCATGTTTTATGGGTGCATTTCATATATTATATTAGCACTTTTCTTGCTCATTTCTCCACTTTCGTTAGTTTTCCTCTAGTTTATGTTTTATTGGTTATCTCACAAATTTATTGGTTAAACATGAGGAAAACCAAGCTAGGAGAACAGTAGACGAAGAGACGAACGCGTAGGCGTAAACGAATCTTAAATCGGAGCTGAAACGAATATTTTAGAAGCAACTAATTTTCGTCCGAACTAGGCTGGTCCGGACACTGGTTCGGACGCGTCGAAATTATGTCCGTGTCATGTCCGCTCAAATTTGGCCGGACAAGATCAAAGAGATGAACCTGTCTGTGGCGTGTCCGTGGAGAAAAGGGCGGACAAGACCACCTGTCCGTGGCGTGTCCATGAGAGAAAAGGGCGGACAAGACCAATGTCATGGAGCCTGTCCGTAGAGAAATGGCCGGACAACAAATAGAGGTGTCCACCCATATATGGCCGGACAAGACACAGATAGAGACGTCCGGGGATTTAAGCAAGGACACAAACAAGGACCTCTAAATGCAACCCAGATCCACAAAATTGACAGCGCTGACCGTCTTCCCCATTTTTCTTGCGGCGCCTGCAAACATATCTATCTACCCCATCAGCAATATCAGACGCCGGCGCACTCCTTAAAATCCTCACGCGTGTTCCAGCCTGTCTTCTTCCTCCTCCTTTCTTCTATAAAACCCACGAGCCTTCTGCTCAAAAATATCAATCCCTTCCTAAAAATCCAAAGTTCATCAAATTCATCGAAGTTCATCAAAGCTCACCATCATTCACAATAGAATCGACCACCATAACCTTACGCTGTTATTTTCCAGAAAACCAACGAAGAAGACGATTGCCCATTTGTTCGTTTTACTTCATTCTGTCTGTCTATCTTATTTGTTATGTTTGTTTTTATAGTTATGCGTGAGTAATAACCTTAGCCTCCCGGGTTGAGAAGCGAGCCTATTTTATATAATCGCGTTACGTAGACTTTCTACTATAATCTGTTTAAGCAATATTTTGATTCTTGTCCTTAATGCGCCTTAATCTTCTTGTACAATTATTAAAGTGATATTTGTAGATCTTGTTAAAATGCGTTGCTGAGACAAGGTTCTAGACAAAGGAAGTCAAAACGGGTTAACGGCTAGAAGCGTGTCTCGCCTATAGGTTAATCTGTCTCCAATAGGAATTGGTAATAAAGTGATTAATTTATAATGACTTGGGCAAGTATTGTGGCTTGTTGTTTTAAGTTAGTCAGGGTTTATTGTACAAGGACCGGTCAATGAACTAATTAAGATTCCTGAGTTTATTGTTAAAGTGGGAAAGTTTATATTGATATAATTGGATAAAATAGGTGAGCAGAACAACCCGGGATGCTTCTTTAAAAACAAAAAGATTTACAGTATCTATTTTTTATTCTGTTTTGATTAATTGTTTGTATTACTGTTCTAATTACATTTTCAACCTCTTCTTTCTTTCAAAAAATGATAAAATCTGTTTACTAGAAATCTCAGTCAATTTACTACACTATCAGTTATCCACAGCGAGGTCCCCAAAAGTGCGACAACCCACAAATCCACTATTCCGCAAAACGATAGGTACACTGCCTAGGTTTAAAGTAGTCACATATTTCTCCAACACTGGAGCATTAAATTCTACTATGTTTTCCTTTATTCCCCTTGTTACCCACCTATTTGTCTCTCAACCTTTCCCCTATGTTCTTGTTACTCTATTAAGTGCTCTATCTCCCTTTTAAACTCAAAACTACTCCAATAGGCACTCACTTAACCCTCTGTACAGAAACAGAAACTATTCACAAATTTGAAAGCTGATAACCTGATGCACCTACTCATACAGATTCCTTTTTGTTCTTTAATCTAATATCAGCTTTCTCAACCTGCACTCATTTGATTAGGTAGTCTATCTAGTCTTTGACTCAAAACACACCCAAGACAACAAGGGCTACACTTTCGGTAAACCTGTTACATAGACTAACAGAACAGAAACTGAAAACTGATATATTTCCTTTGGTTGTTTTTGTTTCTGCTATCTAACCTATCTCCTTTCTTCACAAACTTGTTCAGTCACTCCGCTATGTTTTAATACAACTCCAAGTACATTATTAAGCCAACACTAGTTTTGTACTGCTTCTGAGAAGTTCTTTACACCAAAAACCTAAACTGAGAAAACAGAATTCCCACACTGTTGCACTTCTTTTCAGTTTAGTGACAAGATTCCTGTTATCTTTTCTTTCATTATCTTCTGTTACAGAGCAGGTTTTTTTTTTTGCTTCTACCCAGGTGTGTCCCCATTTACTAAGAGTTTTATCAGGAGTTTAAATCCAAAGCTAACTCACAACAACAAGGCTATAATCTGATAAGTTAATATAAAGAAGATACCATATTTCAGAAACTGAAACAGTGAGACTGATACCCCTTCCCTCTTCTGTTTTCCTTTCTGCTTTACCCATGAATTTGATCTTCAGTTTTCTCTCATTACCAACTCAAGTAGTTTAGGGTGTGATAGTCTTTTGAGTTCCAACAGACCCAAGACAATATAGTTTAACCACTGAAACTACAACAAGAACAAAAGGTTTATTTGGTGCATAAGTTTTCTATTATTTAAAGTTGCTATCTGTTTTTCTTTCTTGCTCTTCAATATTCCCATGTTTAGATAACTAGTCAGGTGAGTCAGTAAGGTACTGGTGGTCTTAAGTTCATAATTAACTCTACACCTCCCTGTAAAACCCTTGGACAAAGAAACCAGGAAAAACTCTAACATCCCAAAACTGATCATTTTCTTTTCTGTTTTCCTTTCTGCTTTACCCACGAATTTGATCTTCAGTTTTCTCTCATTACCAACTCAAGTAGTTTAGGGTGTGATAGTCTTTTGAGTTCCAACAGACCCAAGACAATATAGTTTAGCCACTGAAACTGCAACAGGAACATAAGGTTTATTTGGCGCATAAGTTTTCTATTCTTTAAAGTTGCTATCTGTTTTTGTTTCTTGCTCTTCAATATTCCCACGTTTAGATAACTAGTCAGGTGAGTCAGTAAGGTACTGGTGGTCTTAAGTTCATAATTAACTCTACACCTCCCTGTAAAACCCTTGGACAAAGAAACCAGGAAAAACTCTAAAATCCCAAAACTGATCATTTTCTTTTCTGTCACTTACTAATCTGGTTCTTCAGTTGTTTCTTTTTCCCAAGTTCTTGAGTTGCTTAACTAGTTGTCTCAATGTAGCCCTACCCTCAAAAGAACTCACAATATTGGCTATACTCCTGAGCAGTAGTTATACAGAAAAAAAACCCAAAACTAGGATTGTATTACTTCTAGACATCTAACAACAGGACACCATGTTGCAGAATTTGAAATGCGACAGCACTTTGTGATCTGTAACAGGTTAAATAGTTTACCTTGATTGTGCAGTTCAGGCTCACAAGTGTTGCTGTGTGGTTGAGGAATTTCTTGCCTGGTCATTTTAGGGGAGGAGCAGCATGTCATGCGGGGCTATGAAACCGAAGGATAAAAAGGCAATACAGTTGGGTCTGTTATGAGTTACCTGAGACTGGTCTTATCAGTTTTTCTTTCTCTTTTTTTTTGAGGAAGAGGGTCACAGCTTGCAAGGAACCCTGCTATACTGAAGGAGTGAGGTTTGATCAGGGACAGGGAAACAGGAGATATGTTAGAGAAACTGATGCATGGACTTTCGGGTGAAACCACACAGAGGGAGTGTATTTGTTTAAGTTTCACCTGCTAGTTTCCTGGATTGAATTGATCCAGACTTTTCAAGAGTTTGAGCTCCAGGTCGATCAGGCAGACAGAGAGAGATCAAGAGGTGCGGAATTCGCTGCTCAACAAGAAGGAATGCAAGAGTAGAGTGTCAGTTTTTTCTCCTCGAACTGAAACAACAAAGCAAGACTGATTGTGATTTACCTGGAACTGATATTCACACTAGGAAGCTGGTTCTTTATCAGTTCTCTATATTTTGGAGGAAGATGTCACAGGTTACCAAGGGACTGTTGCTATATGAAAAGAGTGGAGTTACTCTCTTTGATCAGGAACAAAAAGAAATCGAGAAGACAGGAGTACAGCCTTGACATGGGTTTACCTTCACTCAGGAGCAACAGCAAGAGGTTTCCCAGCACTAGAAGTTGACACAGGAGTATGGTTTGACTGGCTTGGGGTTGCTGTTACAGAGAACAGTGGAGGGAATTTGTGGAAGTTAGGGAAAAGAGAACGCTGGTGCGTGGGTGTTTGAGAAAGAACACAGACTTTGATGCTCCTGTTGGATATTTGAGTGATTTAACAGAAATCAAGGCCACTCTCTTCTGTTTCAGGTTGTCGGGCAGATCAAGCATTGTTAGTGTTAGTTTTCTTTTCTGTTGTGTCTGCATTAGTCGATGATGCAGAGAATAATTTAGGGGGTCATGGATTAAGGACTGGCGTGGGAGAAAATTCCTGCAGAGCAGATGTGGTCGTCCTTATTTTTTTTATTCAAGCGTACTACAGGGGACTGAGACTGAGAGGGCGTGAGTTTCAGGAAGGAACACTGTCTGAATTGTCTCAATTTACAAGGGTTATTATGGGCGATTGAATAAACAACATTTCTATCGCCTGAGAGCCTGGATCTTGTAGCTTCTGTTGTTTATTTTTGTTTGATCTGGTTATTCATCGAGGAAGAAGAAGAACCGTGCTACAGATGCGCGTTGATTCTCCTTTTTTGTAGTTAGCTTAGTTGATTTGGTACTAGTGTTAATTTGTTGATTTTAGTTACTGAATTCGAGCATAGCTCAAACGGTTAAGACGTTCACTAGGCATACGAGAGGTACGGGGTTCGAACCTCAGCGGGAGAGCCTTTGCTCCTTTTTTTGTATAAGTTATACATGCTTATTTATATGTAAGACCATATAATATATCGCGTTATTAGCTAGATACGTGACCCCTTAATTCTCGTTACGTTATATGTATGATCTTTTTTTTATTATTTTGTAGCGTTTTAGTTATACTTAACTATGCGACGTTATTAATTATTACAACGTTATAGTACCGTAACGTTACGTACGTGTGTTTTCGTATTCGTACCTATATAAGTACATGACTTTATTAATATGTAACGTCGTCACGCTTTCGGACACGTATATACTAAATTTAATTGTTCATACATTGTTTTATGTCCGACTTATATCGGATAATCTCCTCGCGTTTATGATTTTATATGATTAAATGTTCAGGGGTGTTTCAATAAATATATAGTTAAGAGCCCCATTATCGAACCTCAGCGGGAGAGACTTTGCTCCTTTTTTTGTATAAGTTATACATGCTTATTTATATGTAAGACTATATAATATATCGCGTTATTAGCTAGATACGTGACCCCTTAATTCTCGTTACGTTATATGTATGATCTTTTTTTATTAATTTGTAGCGTTTTAGTTATACTTAACTATGCGACGTTATTAATTATTACAACGTTATAGTACCGTAACGTTACGTACGTGTGTTTTCGTATTCGTACCTATATAAGTACATGACTTTATTAATATGTAACGTCGTCACGCTTTCGGACACGTATATACTAAATTTAATTGTTCATACATTGTTTTATGTCCGACTTATATCGGATAATCTCCTCGTGTTTATGATTTTATATGATTAAATGTTCAGGGGTGTTTCAATAAATATATAGTTAAGAGCCCCATTACGGAACCTATCACATCCACATACCATAAGGTATTACAACCGGGTTAAACACACAAGGGAGGTAAACACACTTACACGCACAAACAACACACAACCAACTCACGCATAGCCGTGGTTAGAACGTTCCCATGGTTTGGGTCGTTAAATCCGAATACCGATCTCTTATGTGATCCTAGATTTGGTTAGCTAAGGTTTAACACTTTCAAGGTTAAACGGTATCGGAATTAAACACGCCCCATAATTGAATTACTGTAAACTCATTACATGTTTTTATCTTATAAGGTGGCAAACATTCAGAAAAACACATTGGCATACAAGCCAGTGTAATCCGGTAGAACACAGGTTGCAAGAAAACCATACCTGTCACCAACGTCCACTCTATTGTGTCCTCTTATGTTCCTCGAATAATTCTCGAACAACTGGTAATGAAATACCTCAAACCTTGATATGTGTTTTAAATATTAAACTATGGTATGTAAAGGCTAAAAAGTGCCTTAGAAACTGAAATACCCCAAACCTTAATATGTTAATTAACTATGTAATTATAATTTTCTAAGGCTAATTAAGTCCTTAAGATTATTGGTGAAGAAATAAAAACCAAAAAGAATAAGAAAATGCGTAAAAGTCACAAAACGTGAAACCGCGTATTTAATTATTTTAGGAGGTACATAACCTTCGTTAGAGTGGTGAATGTATTTTTATACCTTAATTACACATTAATAACATGTGGGAAAATTCCGGAAGAAAACGGATCCAAACCATGCGTAAAAACGCTAACGGAGTCCTAAAACGCGTTTTTCGAGAAAATCCGAAAACGTGATTTTAAACAGTTAAATGACCCCGTAAAAATAATAGTTGATTATGTAACAATAATTAAACATTAATGGGAGTATAATAACCATTAAAATTAAATAAACGAGAAAATTCCGGAAAACGGACCCGGTTAGTGAATAGTACTAAAACCGGGTAA
This sequence comes from Limonium bicolor, assembly GCA_023374045.1. Classification (NCBI taxonomy): domain Eukaryota; kingdom Viridiplantae; phylum Streptophyta; class Magnoliopsida; order Caryophyllales; family Plumbaginaceae; genus Limonium; species Limonium bicolor. The sequence goes on along the minus strand of JAIOTZ010000156.1, from coordinate 43,434 downwards.
ATTAATGGGCGTTTTCTGTAAAAGACGAAAAATGACCCGGGCTATTATTTAATGTGGGCCGGTTTTAATTAATAAGTGTACACCCATTAATAGCTTGCTAGCTATTAAGTAATAACAAGACAAATAAATAAAAGTAAAGTAAATAGTATAAAGTAAAAAGTAAAATAAAATACTTACCTCTCACCTTCTATTCCTCATTCACGATTTACTCCAGAGCTTTGCAACTTCTTCTTCCTCTGTACGTGCGACACCAACAGCACCAAACCCTCTCCTTGTTTCAACTCTATCTTGCTCGTTCCTCCACCGAATCACACGAAATTTGTACCGTTGAACTCCTCTCGGTGAGAGCTTCGATTTCAACCCAACAAAGTTTCGATTCCTCCATTTTCATCTCCATTGACGTTGGAGCTTTTGAAGTGTGAAGAGTTGATTGCAACCCTTCTTCTCTTCCTTAGTGCCTTAAGGTATTAATAAGTAAGTGTTTAGGCCATTTCAAGTTCATCCTTGCCATTTGTGAGATTTTTCCCTCACGTTGGAAATTTCCCTCATTTCAGTCGGAACCGTGTGTTTTTGTGGGCTGTTGGAAACTTCTCCAATTGATTGCCAAGCCACCCATTTGGGTTCTCTAAGGTAAAATCTAGATTAAACTTTGAAAACTAGCTCTTAAAATATATATTAGGTTTTGTGGAGGAAAAGTGAATAGATTGTTGTATGTGTGTGATGGGCTGCGGTTGTAGTTGGCAATCCAAAGCCCTTGTGTGTGGTGTGGAAAACAAGAGGAGAAAGAGGGAACAAGATAAAGAGGAAGAAGAGGAGTGAAAACTGAAAGTAAAGCAAGGTAAAGAGCTTACCTTGTATTGGTTTTATTTCCTTGTGAAGTTGGTGTTGATGTTGAAAAAAAAATAACCTTGAGCTTGTGTAGCCTTGGGACTGTAATATTGTTATTTGAAACAGGATGTATTAATGTGTTAGAGTGTGTAAAATAAACCTAGAAGTTAAGCTAGTTTACATGTGTGAACAAGTGGGATTTTTATGTGTTGTTTGTGTTTAAACCAAACAGGTGGGAGTTGTGTGTTGTGAACTTTTGTAGTGTGGTGAAAATGCTTAGGGAAGTAAATAGGTGCTGTCAAAATTCACCTAGGGTGGATGGTGTGAGTGTTCTGTTTAAAGGAAGAAACTAGGTTGTTTAAGTAGGTTAAGTTGAGTGGTTTAAGTTTTGATAGCCTAACTAAGAAGAGGAGTGTGCTGGGAGCAAAATAATGTCATTTGAGTGATAGTTATGGCATCAATAGGAGAGGTTTGAATGGCTTAAAAGGGAAACCAAAATCTGTTACAAACCGATAGAAAACAAGTGAGGATAACTAGCTTTGTAAGCGAGAAGAATCTAAGTAAAATTAACTAGATTGGTGAGTGTACTTGGTGTTTGGTTTAAGGTGGTTTAGGTGGGTAGTTAGGCACTAAAACATGAAGATTTTAGTTGGTGAAGGTTGGTTAATCAATGGGTAAAGAGAGAACCTGTAACAGAGGAAGAAACTGTCAAAATTGTGAAATCTGTGTAGCAGGGTCCGGGACTTAGGTCCAGGACCAAGTCCCGGACCACCCCTAAAATTTCCCCCGAGAGTGCTCTGTTTGTTTGGTCTGGGACCTAACTCCATGCCCAAGTCCCGGACCATATGCAATTTAAAGGCTGAGAGTTTTTCACACATTCTGGTCCGGGACTTAGGTTAAGTGTGAAGTCCCGGACCACCCCTTATAAAATAGCCGAGACTTGAGTTGTGAATTTGTCCGGGACTTTAGGTAAGGACCAAGTCCCGGACCACTCTAAAAACCTTGTTTTATATTGTTAAATGGTGCCTAATGATGGGGATGAGTAGGTGTTGATGTTATATGATCATTTAGGACATGTTTGGTGACTTATAATGAACATTAGGAGGGTGAACAAGTGTAAGTTTAAGTGTGAAAGTGTACGACATAAATATGTGGAGTAATTAACTAAGTGGGAGTTAAATAAATTAATTAACCGATATTATAAATCATGTATAGGAACTACGTTTGGTGGGACTCGTACGCAGCAAGGGCCAAGGTATGGTTTTCTTGCAACCTGTGTCCTACCGGATTACACCGGCTTGTATGCCAATGTGTTTTTCTGTGTGTTTGCCACCTTGCAAGATAAAGCATGAATTGAGTTTACAGTAATTCATTATTGTGGCGTAATTAATTCCGATACCGCTTAACCTTAGTTATGTGTTAAATAATAGTTAACCGACTTTAGGTTCACATAAGAGATCGGTATTCGGAATAAACGTCCCAACCCATGGGAACGTTCTAACTACGGCTATCAGTGCGTTAGTGTATGTTTTTATTATGAGTGATGTATGTGACTTGTTGGATATGTTGTTGTTGTTATTGACTACAATTATTCATGTTTGTTAAAAAGGGATATTACTCCCCATATGTGTCTAACCGAGTTAGTAACACTATGTGATGTATGTATGTGGTAAGTTCCATAAGGGAACCTCTAACTAATAAGTATATGTTATGTATGGAGAGGAATCCGGTTGTTCCGGTCGCGCGTGTTGTTTGGGAGTTAATACATATATGAGAATTAACTCCCATCCTGTTATGTTAGGGTTGTTTTCCTTCATTGGATTTCGACCTCCCACTAGCTTAGCCAAAGCTTACCTACCCGACCTCCACATCGGGCTAGGAGGGAAATTATGTATAATGTTGGTAGGGTGTCGATGCCTAAGTTCGCTTCGACTCCCTCTTTGTTATGTTACGGTTGTTCTTCCTCCTGGAATTACAACCACCCACAAGCTTAACCAAGGCTTACCTACCTCATCACTATTGGAGTTAGGGGGAAACTATGTATGTTGTGATCGGTCCTATATGAGGCCGCCACTCAAGTAAAGGAAATGTATGTATGTTGTGCTCGGGCTTATATTACCCCGGCATTCCCTAAATAAAGTTATATCCTCTCAGAGGAGAGAAATTAAGTTGAGTATGTTATAAAGTGAAGTGTAGTGTTATTGAGTGTGGGTGTTAATTTGTGTTTGTGCCATATTAATGATTGTTTGCTTATAAGCATGATATGTATGTGAGTTTGTGCATGTTTGAAATAAATCAACCGCATGCTAAGACAACAAATAGTTGTGCGTGGCCCGGTAGCATACGGGCTGCGGGATTACCATACCAGCAAAGGTGCTGACCCCTTTGGGGGCTCCCATACTTTTCAGGTACAAGGAACTGGAAGCCGTTCGAGAGTAGGACGGGGTAGTGGTTTGTATGTGGTAGTCATGAGAATTGTGGATATATTATAGGTGTAGTAAGACCGAAAATGTATCGGCGTTAGTTGGTAATTACTCGGTACAGCTGTAATGTAAGTGTATAATGATTGTTGGACATGGAACGGGATTTATGTGTAGTTGCTCGGGCGTTTAGTCAATCAGACCGGTACAATGTATGTATGTTAGCCTTGTTAGCCACGTGGGTGGCTAACGGCGTGTAACACCAAAGAGTTAAGTGATGTTGTGAGTTATGAATTCCGCTGCGTATGTTGTTAAGTGTGTTGTTAGTAGTTGGGGTGTTACAAAAAGTGGTATCAGAGCGAAGTATCGCTCTGATGACTGAAAATACCGAGCTTAGGAAGTACCGAGTTAAGAGTTTAGTACCTTGGGTTAAGGTTGAGTGATAGCGTGAGAACGCTAGTTAGGGAACCAGTGTGTACTGGATACCTACAGTATCCATCCCGCCCTCCACAAACCCTATTTTAACTCGGGAAAGAACGCCAGAGAGATGAAGTCATCTCTTACTCGGGAAACCATCTGGCTGTTTTAAGTGTCCTTAAGTACGGAGACCTGTCATACGGTAGATCCCGAAAGGTGATCCCGAAGACGGTCTCCATTTTAACAATATTAACCGCTCTTGTTAGCGAAAAGTGAAGAATCTTATGCACAAGAGAATGGAATTTCCAGCACCCTGGGTCGACATGCGGAGCAGTCGAGGACAACCAGCTTGCAACGCACCAAGCGTGCAACAGGCAAGAAGTGAGTAATGAAACCCGAGACGAGTGTCTACGGGACTACAATGTTAACTAATACACCAACGGTATACCAACCGATTAAGGAACTACAACGTAGTACGAGGAGGATACAATACTAAGTAAAAAGGGGTCTCCCAGAATGGGAAACACCCTAGTTAATGGTTGTCATGTGAAGACACTGAGAAGTACCCAAGGATTGTGTTAATGTAAGATCAAGCAAGGGCCAACAGGCCATGATGTTAGCGGATGAAAACAACACCGCAACCAGTGTGTATTGAACCGATAACCAGTTAGCATGGCGCACTTGCCATGGCAAGTGCTGCTACAACAAGGTTGTGGGGAGATTTTTTTTAGCAACTACGTACTCAGTAAAGCACCATGAAGTTAAGTGGGATTATCATAACCGTGGAAGGGCTTATTAGCCTGACCTCAGTGCTTGGAAACACACCAGTCAGCAGGAAGCTAGACTTGGATAAGGCAAGAAACGTTGTAAAACCACGGAAATTTTTCTTTAAACCTAAAATCATTTTCAAACTCTTTTCAAAACCAGATTTTCTTTCAAACCCATTTTATTTCAATTCTTCTTTTCTTAAAACCAAACCAGAAGACCTACGCGGGCCTCAGTGCCACATGGTAGGTAAGTTTTACCCGTTACTTTTAAACAACCGGATGGAAACCGGTAAACCCAAGGGTAACAACCCGAGGGAATGGAGTGAGTTCATAATAATACAACAGTGGATACACTTCCCTTGATTAAGTTCGGGAAGCATGGAATGCATATTATCATAGGATAATATAAGAGGAGTTGACAACAGAATACTTCACCTAGGCGTGTGACAGACACTACGAGTATACCAACTGTAATGTGGGACGACCGCACTCCGATAGGAGCTTGTGGGCCTGACAACCTACTTATGGGTTAATCGGGTAAGTAGCAATGTATCAGTAGGATACCCCACGTATGTATACGAGTGGAGCCTGGAACACGGGAAGTAGTCGACTCCATAATACGGTCCGAAGTAAAAGTCAAGCAAGAGCAATGGAGTACCATCGAATGGTTGAAGTAAAGGAACCCAGTCAAGCTAAGGAAACTAAAGGAATTAGTAAGTTTATTTTAAGGAAATGTTTAAAGGTGAACAAGTGCGAAGTGCACTGGTTAGTAAGTAAAGACATAGCATATGTCTTAAGAATCTGGATGGATGAACACAATAGCTGGAGTAAGTACCCAGCCTACATATGGTGAGGCAAATGCCTAATGGATACGTTAATGTGCAATGATCGGGATGAGACTCCCGAGATATCAATTCACTAAGAGATATTTAGCCCAACAAAGAACGCAGGAAGTAGTAAATTAAACATACATGAGTGCAAGCCAGATGTGGCATAACTAGTAACACCCAGGAACTATCCTTAAAAGGGTGTTTGGATCAACAATGGTTGAATGAGACGTGACAGAAACGCAAGGGTTGAAACTAACACCATTAAGCATAAGTTGTCAGGAAGAAGTCTGACATCCTTGAAGGAGCATCCCATGAAAGGAACACGACCTTGTCATGGAGCCCAATACAACCTATAAACCGTGTAATATGTACGGAGAAGTAAATGTGTGTGAACAGCCTACAATGAGTAGCTCGAGACAATAAGGCTTATAAGCCACAAGTGGAATGTGTTAAGAAAATGTTATTGATCACAGAGATTCATGTTATATAAGTAAGTAAGCGGATAACGAACCACTGCTTCAAGAGTGGGGATACCTCTGACATTGTGAGACCGCAATAGCGGTAGTTATGTGAATTAAGTTCAGGGAATGTGTTAAAGGTTGACCATGTTGTTACTATGAAAAGAGTTGTACCAGTTGTGGAGACTGAAAGAGTGATAAGTCGAATAGCAACCACCATTACGTGTGGGATGCTAGATGTGAAATGAACAACGCTCAAGGAGCATAAAGACTCGAAGAATAGCGTATTCAGCAACCAGCCAAATAAATGGCGAAACACAGTGTAATGGCAGAAGCTAATATAATAGCGGATGCAGTGTAAGTTAATATTATACGATGACAAAGAGCACAGTGCGCAGTGAGCGACCGTTGTATACGCATTGTTAAATAGTTGTATGGCGAATAAGACCAGTTATGAGTTAAAACCAGTGGAGATACAAGATAAGTGATGATAAACAGACTGGGCAATAAGCCAGTGGTCGGTACTATGTGATAAGGAACACAGTATGAATTCCTATTGCTATCTCATAAGAGACTTACTGTCAAGAGTTTACGCCTCTGCACTCTGTATGACTGAGTGTTTTGGTATTGCGCTTGCGCGGTAATGATCAAGTGAGATAGCTAGGAAGTCTGAAAATGTTAAATGTGATAGAAGGACAAGAATTATGGTGTGATAAAACCGATGCATAAGAGAAGCACGGTAGTACCAATCAAAGGGTACTTGGTTGACATAAGTGACTACAGTAGCACGATTGTTGAATATCGGTATGGAACATACCTCAAGTGTTGGAAATAACCGACAGAGTACTACACAAAAGGTAGTAGCTCAAACTTAACCGACAGTAAGTCGGAAGAAACCAAGTAAATCATTGTAGAATACAATAGATTATCGTGGAAATGAATAGAAAGTTTGTAACTCACCGAATTCGCTCACGGTAAGAAATACCACGCGTCGGTTGAGAAACCGTTATTACCAAGATAAAGGTGATAATCGGGGATGCATAATACAGTAAGGATAATGTATGGAGCAAACTAAGCTCTAAATTATCAAGAGTTGCGCAGCAGAAACTGGTGAACCAGTGAGTCAAACGATGAATGTGAATAGTGAACATGAGTGAATGACAAACTAATGATGCCTAAAAGCCTCACAGGCCAGGATCGAAACCAGTTAAGAGTTAAAATAAACTCTAATGAGAATTCTTGGTTAGGGACTAAACCGCCAATATGGCTAAGATCCTCAAACCAGAACACATTGTGTAATAAACCGCGTGGAGATAAACACTTCACGACGGTAGAATGTTCTAAACCAGTGATTAACTGATTGATTACGTGGGCGTAATCCCTTTTAAGGGGGGTAGAGCGCAGAACCACTTAGTGTCTTTTACCGTACAAGTGTACGTGAACTATGATGTGCATAGCACAAAATGATTTGTTTTGATGATTGGTGTGTGTGTTACATAAACATACACATTCATTCATGGTTAATTGTGGTAATTACGCACGGAAGATGCGAATACCCTTGCGATAAGTGTGTTTATTGTGTCAACAATGTGTGAAAGTACAAGTATAAGGGAGTAGAAAAACTCCCGGGGAACTAAAACCCCGACTATGTATGTTCAATATACTAAATGTAAATGTATTATATTTTGATAAAATATATATATATATATATACAGTATTGTGATTTATGAAGAGGTATGACACCAACGTAGAACCTAGTGAGAATTAAATTCCCTAGGTAACTTGATTTAAAATAAATCTGGACGATGATTGATGGACATAGTTCCACCCTTGGAGATGTAATGATTACGACTAGATGGATTAAAGATAGAAAATGGTACATGCTTGAATTAGTTGTTGTTGAAAATGAAGTGGGAGGTGAAACTTGATTATCATGAGATCAAGGGAAGCCGAACACAAATTGGGGTGGAAGATAGTTCAACTCTGATGCTGATCACATTAGGGTTGGATGATTCTTGAAACTCCCTATAAGTGGTCACAAATAATCACATCAAGAATAAGATGCAGTTAACAATAATTGGACTTGGAGTTGTATTGAATTTTCAAAAGAATTTTAAAATTGGGTTTCAAATTCTCAATTGGTATTTTCAAGACATCAATTAATATTTTTAAGATTCTTAGGTGGTATTTTCAAAGGAAGGACTACCTTTATGTGACCTCGTAGAGGACTTTCAACTTGTATCCTTCCAATAAAGGATTTCATTATACTTAACCTCATAGAGGGTATTTTCCTACTACTTGCTCACGAGCTGAGGACGTATGAGCCTTTGTCTTAGGACCGGTGACATGAGAAGTATATTTTAAAGATGTATGCAATTGTTTTGATCTCCCAAAGGAACGGGGACCAGAGTGTCCATCGCGACCGGTTCTGCGGGATCACAGTGTATATGTACTCACATGGGTCTCGAACCCATGAAGAGATGGAAAAGGAATTTCTGGTTGATATACATGCTATGACATGTTGTGTGGTATGTGTAATAATTATTATTTTGGACCTTGAGTCCTAATGTGATTGAATTCCGAAGTGTTATGTTGTCAAGACCTATGTGTCTAAAGGATGTTGTGTTATCAAGACCACGAGTCTAAATGTTGTTATGTTACCCAGACCAAGAGTCAAAGGGTTGTATACATGTGCAAATGTTGTTAAGGTAGCCGGATCATCAAGTCCGAGATTACTATGTAAGTATGTTATATATTATGGATGTGTGTTACCCGGACCGTCAAGTCCGAGGTTGTAATGTAAAGTATGTTTGTTATGGAAGTTTATGTTGCAAGTAATCCCGGTGTTCTAATTCAAATGATGCTAGGGAAGTGTGAACTTCGAGGACGAAGTTCTTTTAAGGGGGGTAGATTGAAATACCCCAAACCTTAATATGTTAATTAACTATGTAATTATAATTTTCTAAGGCTAATTAAGTCCTTAAGATTATTGGTGAAGAAATAAAAACCAAAAAGAATAAGAAATGCGTAAAAGTCACAAAACGTGAAACCGCGTATTTAATTATTTTAGGAGGTACATAACCTTCGTTAGAGTGATAAATGTATTTTTATACCTTAATTACACATTAATAACATGTGGGAAAATTCCGGAAGAAAACGGATTCAAACCATGCGTAAAAACGCTAACGGAGTCCTAAAACGCGTTTTTCGAGAAAATCCGAAAACGTGATTTTAAACAGTTAAATGACCCCGTAAAAATAATAGTTGATTATGTAACAATAATTAAACATTAATGGGAGTATAATAACCATTAAAATTAAATAAACGAGAAAATTCAGGAAAACGGACCCGGTTAGTGAATAGTACTAAAACCGGGTAAATTAATGGGCGTTTTCTGTAAAAGACGAAAAACGACCGGGCTATTATTTAATGTGGGCCGGTTTTAATTAATAAGTGTACACCCATTAATAGCTTGCTAGCTATTAAGTAATAACAAGACAAATAAATAAATAAGTAAAGTAAATAGTATAAAGTAAAAAGTAAAAAAAATACTTACCTCTCACCTTCTATTCCTCATTCACGATTTACTCCAGAGCTTTGCAACTTCTTCTTCTTCCTCTGTACGTGCGACACCAACAGCACCAAACCCTCTCCTTGTTTCAACTCTATCTTGCTCGTTCCTCCACCGAATCACACGAAATTTGTACCGTTGAACTCCTCTCGGTGAGAGCTTCGATTTCCACCCAACAAAGTTTCGATTCCTCCATTTTCATCTCCATTGACGTTGGAGCTTTTGAAGTGTGAAGAGTTGATTTCAACCCTTCTTCTCTTCCTTAGTGCCTTAAGGTATTAATAAGTAAGTGTTTAGATCATTTCAAGCTCATTCTTGCCATTTGTGAGATTTTTCCCTCACGTTGGAATTTCCCTCATTTCAGTCGAGACCGTGTGTTTTTGTGGGTGTTGGAAAACTTCTCCAATTGATTGCCAAGCCACCCATTTGGGTTCTCTAAGGTAAAATCTAGATTAAACTTTGAAAACTAGCTCTTAAAATATATATTAGGTTTTGTGGAGGAAAAGTGAATTGATTGTTGTATGTGTGTGATGGGCTGCGGTTGTAGTTGGCAATCCAAAGCCCTTGTGTGTGGTGTGGAAAACAAGAGGAGAAAGAGGGAACAAGATAAAGAGGAAGAAGAGGAGTGAAAACTGAAAGTAAAGCAAGGTAAAGAGCTTACCTTGTATTGGTTTTATTTCCTTGTGAAGTTGGTGTTGATGTTGAAAAAAAAAATAACCTTGAGCTTGTGTAGCCTTGGGACTGTAATATTGTTATTTGAAACAGGATGTATTAATGTGTTAGAGTGTGTAAAATAAACCTAGAAGTTAAGCTAGTTTACATGTGTGAACAAGTGGGATTTTTATGTGTTGTTTGTGTTTAAACCAAACAGGTGGGAGTTGTGTGTTGTGAACTTTTGTAGTGTGGTGAAAATGCTTAGGGAAGTAAATAGGTGCTGTCAAAATTCACCTAGGGTGGATGGTTTGAGTGTTCTGTTTAAAGGAAGAAACTAGGTTGTTTAAGAAGGTTAAGTTGAGTGGTTTAAGTTTTGAGAGCCTAACTAAGAAGAGGAGTGTGCTGGGAGCAAAATAATGTCATTTGAGTGATAGTTATGGCATCAGTAGGAGAGGTTTGAATGGCTTAAAAGGGAAACCAAAATCTGTTACAAACCGATAGAAAACAAGTGAGGATAACTAGCTTTGTAAGCGAGAAGAATCTAAGTAAAATTAACTAGATTGGTGAGTGTACTTGGTGTTTGGTTTAAGGTGGTTTAGGTGGGTAATTAGGCACTAAAACATGAAGATTTTAGTTGGTGAAGGTTGGTTAATCAATGGGTAAAGAGAGAACCTGTAACAGAGGAAGAAACTGTCAAAATTGTGAAATCTGTAGCAGGGTCCGGGACTTAGGTCCAGGACCAAGTCCCGGACCACCCCTAAAATTTCCCCCGAGAGTGCTCGTTTGTTTGGTCCGGGACCTAACTCCATGCCCAAGTCCCGGACCATATGCAATTTAAAGGCCGAGAGTTTTTCACACATTCTGGTCCGGGACTTAGGTTAAGTGTGAAGTCCCGGACCACCCCTTATAAAATAGCCGAGAGTTGAGTTGTGAATTGGTCCGGGACTAAGGTGAGGACCAAGTCCCGGACCACCCTAAAACCTTGTTTTTATGTTAAATGGTGTCTAATGATGGGGATGAGTAGGTGTTGATGTTATATGATATTTAGGACATGTTTGGTGACTTATAATGAACATTAGGAGGGTGAACAAGTGTAAGTTTAATGTGTGAAAGTGTACGACATAAATATGTGGAGTAATTAACTAAGTGGGAGTTAAATAAATTAATTAACCGATATTATAAATCATGTATAGGAACTACGTTTGGTGGGACTCGTACGCAGCAAGGGCCAAGGTATGGTTTTCTTGCAACCTGTGTCCTACCGGATTACACCGGCTTGTATGCCAATGTGTTTTTCTGTGTGTTTGCCACCTTGCAAGATAAAGCATGAAATGAGTTTACAGTAATTCATTATTGTGGCGTAATTAATTCCGATACCGCTTAACCTTAGTTATGTGTTAAATAATAGTTAACCGACTTTAGGTTCACATAAGAGATCGGTATTCGGAATAAACGTCCCAACCCATGGGAACGTTCTAACTACGGCTATCGTGCGTTAGTGTATGTTGTTATTATGAGTGATGTATGTGACTTGTTGGATATGTTGTTGTTGTTATGGATACAATTATTCATGTTTGTTAAAAAGGGATATTACCCCCATATGTGTCTAACCGAGTTAGTAACACTATGTGATGTATGTATGTGGTAAGTTCCATAAGGGAACCTCTAACTAATAAGTATATGTTATGTATGGAGAGGAATCCGGTTGTTCCGGTCGCGCGTGTTGTTTGGGAGTTAATACATATATGAGAATTAACTCCCATCCTGTATGTTAGGGTTGTTTTCCTTCATTGGATTTCGACCTCCCACTAGCTTAGCCAATGTAACACCCCAACCGCTAATCCTGTGCTTACCGTCTAATCGTCCTACTAATCCTACGAGTTCGCAGCGGAAATATTTACATACTTACTACGGCGGGTGAAACAATGCCGCTAACCGCCCATACGGCTAGCTAGGCTACTAATACTTACAGTCACGGTCTGATGAACATAATGTACCGAGCTACTAAATTACTTACCAAAATACCATATACCGAATACTTACATCAATGGATCACCGAGTATTAAAGTGCATTCGATTACATCATTTCTAAGTTCCAAAAGAATGAGTTCCTAAGGCTACTCATCTATGCCAATGCTCCTTTCCCAATATCCAAAAAGGTGTACCCCATGGTACACCGGCTATTCAAAAACTACAGCCATGTACTACTCAGTACACCCATCACAAACTCATTGTTTACATTCCAAAAAGAAGATAAAAGAAATGGAAGTAGATCTTCACATCTCCATCAATCTCGAGTACCTGCGTGTAGTAAAAATGGTGCCCCAAGGGGCTCAGCAAAAGCTGCATATGGACTCCGCATATACCGCGTGCTAGCTAGGGCACGCCGACTATTTGACGTCCACTTAACATGCCATTCATTACTCATACATACATGCTCTTCATACAGTATACAGGCTATATAACTCATTACACAATCAAGGCAACATTACAAGTACACATCTTACTTACCTTCACAAGGTTAGCCAAATTATGCATCCGGGTTAATCGGAATGCTTTACTCTTTTACTCATTACTTACTTCTTCTTACTTACAATTACTTACTCCTTTTTACTTTACTTACTCATTCTTACTTACTTACTTATACTCAAGTCAAGTCGTCGGGACCTCCGGCCTTGGGGACTACACCGTCCCACATCCGGGATTTACTTGACTCACTAATCCGGGATGCTACCCACTTAAGGGATTTGGGCCGCGGACCAGTTAGAGTCAGTCAGGAATTGGAGCCAACCTCTCGTGACTCCGCATCCTCACGCGTGGCCGAAACTATATCGGACTTCTACTCATTCCAATTTAATTACCATTTTAAGTTAGGATGGTTAGCTTGTTAGGAACAAGTTAGAAGTCCAACCACAATAAATAACGGTCACGGTACAATACAACATACATACACACATTCATATCATCCATACATTTCATGAAGTATACAAACTAAGATTTAAAGAGGATATGCAACATCATACAACACTACATATTCACAAGTATGCATATTAACTCCGATTCGTGCATTTATCTTATTTGGTGATCGAATAGCACACAACACACAAATCAGAGTAACCAAGATAGCACCCGGGGCATGAGGAATCCATACCGTTCACCGTTGTACGTACTTCCAAACGTCCTTCCGGTGTCACAAATCAAATCCTATTGTATACATACAATTAAATGATTAATTTACCTATCATCAACTTAACTCCTACTTACTATATCCTTACATTTCTTACACTTATACTTTACTTACTTATTTTCCCTTTACTTAAGTTTCTATCTTCTTACTTAAGGTTTGCATGCTTACACACATATACATATACATATATGTATGGGTATACATATACATATATATACAATTATTATTTAAATTAAAATAATTTTTTTTTTTTTGTCAGGACCGGACTTGCGACCGACCCTGGGCAAGTCCGGTCCATTCCAGTAGGTTTCTTCGGGAAAATTTTTGGTCCGACCGGACTTGCATGTCCGGTCGCAAGTCCGGTCGATTCCAGTAACATTCTGCCGGGAAATTTTTCTGCTCGACCGGACTTGCAAGTCGGTCGCAGGTCCGGTCGATTCCAGTAGCATACCGGGGGAAATTTTTCTGCTCGACCGGACTTGCAAGTCCGGTCGCAAGTCCGGTCGATTCCAGTAGCTTATTGACGGGAAAATTTTCTGCTCGACCGGACTTGCAGGTCCGGTCGCAAGTCCGGTCGATCCCAGTGTTTACATTTTACTTTCTGTTTTCAGTCCTCTCTTTCACCCATTACTTCCCCATTGTTCCTACACTTATTCCCACATGTTATAACACTAATTAAATCTCCTAATACACCCTAGTTCATTTCCTAACTCCTTACACAATTTTATACTCATTCACTCTATAATTTCCCAAGTTTCACTCAACACTTGCACTAGTTATGTCCTAGTTGTGTTATGCTACAGATTTTAGCATTTACACTCCCCTTCTATCCTCTTCTTCTCTCTATTGTCATTCTAACACTCCTAATGCATCTAGAATCCATTACCTAGCTCTCTCCACTTACCCTCTATTTTCCTTAATCAAAATCTGTTACAACACTCTTCATTCACCTAGTTTAAATTCACTAAGTGTTCCAATCCTAGGTAAATTTTGTCATAGTCTCCCTTGTATTTTTATACACTCACCACATTGTTTTACTCACATTTCAACACTTATCTCACCTGTTTCAATAACCAAAAATATACAAACTCCCATACACAAATACTACTAACAAGACAACACTAAAATTTCCTGCACTCAACAACTAAATTCCCATCTGTTTTGCAACAATTTTTACAATGTTTTCAAAGGCTTCAAAATACTTATTTCCTCTTACATTATACTACTAATGCATTATTTACAATACACATTTTTACTTCTAAAAATCTGTACATTATACATATACAAGGCTATACAAGGGTGAGCATTATTACCTTGATTCTCTTCTAGATTTCCTTTCTCCTTCTTTCTCCTTCCTTCCTTCTTTCCACCGGTTTTAACTCAAGTTCTCTACTACTACAACCATACAAATACATTTCAATATACTATTTTAATACACTAAAACTAACCCTATCCATTTCTAGGTCTTAATACAAGTTTTAGGGTTTAGGATTTATGTTACCTTGCAAGGGTTTATAAAGTACTTGGAATGGTTCAAGAACAAGCTTTCCTCTCCTCCAACAAAGCCAAAATCGGCTAGACATATAAGGAGCAAACAATAGTTTTAGCTCAAATTTCGTTTTGCCTTTGAGGCTAGAAAAAGATGGAGTTTTTGAAGAGATTTTTACCTTAGAAGAACAAGGAGAAGGAGGGCCTTCTAATGGTGGTGTTGAATCTCCAAATGGGGTATACCCTCAAAATCGAAATTGCTTGTTTTTGGATTTTGGAAAGGTGGAAATGTAGCTCTTGGAGAGAGGAAGACAATGGTGTACTTTTTTTTTAATTTTTGGAAGAGTGTGGAGGGAGTTACAAAGGAGAGAAGGTGAGTTTTGTGTTGTTCTTCTTGTTCACCATGGAAATCGCATGGGTTGGGGAAGAAGAAGAAAAAGAGAGAGTGGGGAAGAGGGGTTCCACGTGAGGGAAAAGAGAGAATGGGTAGGAGAGAGAATGTGTGAGAGAGTGGGGTAGTTTTAATTGTTTTGTTTTGTTTGTGTATTAGAGAGGAGTGTGTGAGAGAGTGAAATAGAGAGGAGGGGGGCCGGCTGGCACACCACACCCACACACACACTGCACTTTTTATTTTAAAAGTGGACACATAAGTTTCAGTTATTTATACTTTTACCCCACAACTTCCCGTTTTCGACAGTTTTTACTAATCTCTCGTTTTATTGATTTTATTGGTCCTACAGCTTCACTAATATTTATTAATGATTATTTAGTTGACCAAAATTGTTACGAGTCTATTTGACCCGCTTAAAGACACGTTTTCCCGGTGACCTCGAAAAACGCGCTTTAAGGTTCGTTAGTGATTTTAATCCATTTTAAGGATCCGTTTTCTTTGGGATTTGTTCCCTAATAATTATTTATACTTAATTAAGCCTCTAAAATACTTATTAGCCTAATTAATCACTATTTTTAATTACGGGGTATTTCAATCTACCCCCCTTAAGAAACTTTGCCCTCAAAGTTGCTCGAGGTTAATAGTTTAGATATTCTACTCATTAGGCAACCCAATTGTCCTCATGTGCTTACTACACTATGAGGTTTACTTCATTCCACATTCCAAGCATACACAATCCAAGTACAATACACAATTCACAATTCACATACACCATGCATCATTTCCATTCATACCATACCGCAATATAAAATACATCATTACCATCCACAATACACATTACACCAATACACCATACATTACACATACACATCATTCCTTACACATTACACATACATACACATCCATACTAAATTCACTTGCACTACATGTGCCATACAAAATGCAATGCTTACCCCGAAGCAATGCAAAGCAAAAGGGCTCTACCCCCTTAAAAGGGGTACGACCCGTACCCGTATATTACATACTACTATCTAGTCTATGAATAACTGTGGATACTTAGCCTTCATGGCATCTTCCAACTCCCATGTCGCTTCTTTCGACATCATGGTTAGACCATAGGACCTTCACCATTCGTATAGACTTATGGCGAGTGTCTCTGGTCTTCCTGTCAAGGATTCTCACTGGGGTTTCGACATATCTCATGTTTGGCTCAATGGATAGTCTCTCGGGCTCCAACACATGAGAAGGATCAGCCATATACTTCTTGAGTTGTGACACATGAAATACACATGGACACGTCCCAAGTCCTCAGGTAGTGCTAACCTGTAGGCTATGAACCCACTCTTTCGGTGATAGTGTATGGCCCTACAAATTTTGGGCTTAGCTTGCCCTTCTGACCAAATCTGAAGACACCCTTCATAGGTGAAACTCGCAAGAACACTTGGTCGCCCACGGCGAACTCAAGGTCGCGTCGTCTCACATCCGCATAGGATTTCTGTCTATCTTGGGCTGCCTTCATGTAGCTCGGATTTGTTGCACTTCGGCTTGCACTTGCTCAAGGTATTCGGTCCTATTATGACCGCTTCACTTGACTCATCCAACCACACAAGGTGTACGGCAAGGTCTACGTAAAGAGCTTGGAAAGGCGACATCTTAATCGAGGCGTGATAACTATTATTATACGAGAACTCGATAAGGTGAAGCTTGTCTAACCAACTCCCCTGAAAGTCCAAGGCACATGCCCGAAGCATGTCCTCCAGTGTCTGGATGGTCCTTTCTGTCTGACGTCGGTCTGAGGATGGAAGGCGGTACTCAACTTCAGTTCTGTACCCAATGCTTCCCTGTAGCTCCAGTATCTCGAAAGAAATCTGGTGTCGCGGTCAGATATGGTCTTAGGACTCCGTGGTGTCTGATAATCTCCTTATCGAAAAGCTCAGCTAGCTTCATACCTTCCAGGGTCCTTCATCGGTATGAATCTGGCAACCTTGGTAAGGCGATCTACTACAACCCAGACATGTTGAGTCCTCCCTAGCAGGTGGGAGTCCTACAACAAAATCATGGAGATATCATGAAATTTCCACTCCGGAATTGGCATTGATTGTACCATTCCGCCCGGTCTACGGTGTTCGAATTTTACCTTCTGGCATGTTAAGCATCTCAATACAAATTCTGTCACATATGGACTTCATTCCAGACCACCAGAAGTACCCTTCATGTCTTTGTACATCTTGGAGGCTCCCGGATGGATGATAATGTAAACTATGTGACTCTCGCAGGATGCGATCCTTAGCTCAGCATGCTTCGGGGGACGCATAGCCTGCCATTCAACCGAATCAAACCATCTTCATGTAGCTTAAAATCATACTTTTTTCTTCTCAAATGTGCCATTCTCGATCTTTTGTTTGATTTCGGTTAGGTAAGGGTCGCTCGACTGAGCATCTCGCACCTCGTCAACCAAGCTAGAAGAAGCGAGTAGCGAATGGAGCGAGTGTGCTCGAGCTCAGGGCGTCGGCTACACATTAGCCTTCCCTTCCTTATACTGCAGATTGATGTCGTAGTCTGAGAGAAACTCCATCCATCTCTCTGTCTCAAGTTGAGTTCTTTCTGAGTGAATACATACTGTAAGCTCTTATGATCGGAGTAGATGGTGATGCTTACCCCATAGAGATAGTGTCGCCATATCTTCAAGGCGAAGACAATGGCTCCTAACTCTAAGTCGTGAGTCGGGTAATTCTCCTCATGTTTCTTCAGCTGGCGGGAGGCATAAGCAACAACCTTGCCATGCTGCATGAGTACGCATCCCATTCCTTTGCCTGATGCATCACAGTACCTCAAATCCCTCTGTGCCCTCTGGAAGAGTAAGGACGGGCGCTGAGGTCAATGAGTCTTTCAGCTTCTGAAATGATAGCTCGCACTCGTCTGTCCATACAAACGGTGCATCTTCTTCATCAATGTAGTCATGGGCTTGGCGACTTTCGAGAAGTCCCTTACAAATCTCCGGTAGTAACCGGCTAGACCAAGAAAGCTCCTAATGTCGGTAACAGTCTTGGGTCTAGGCCATGATCGTACAGCTTCTACTTTAGAAGGGTCAACCGAGATACCTGCGCTCGAGATGACATGTCCAAGGAATGATACCTGATCAAGCCAAAACTCGCATTTGGAGAACTTCGCATAAAGCTGGTTCTCGCGCAGTGTCTCAAGCACTTTCCTCAAGTGAATTTCATGTTCCTCTGGTGATTTGGAATATACAAGGATGTCGTCGATGAAGACCACAACCGAAGTGTCCAACTGCTCACTGAATAAACGATTCATGAGGTCCATGAATTTTGCCGGTGCGTTTGACAAACCGAATGGCATCACTGTGAATTCGTAGTGGCCATATCTGGTACGGAATGCCGTTTTCTCAATGTCTTGTTCCTTGATTGCAATCTGATGATACCCTGAACGGAGGTCGATCTTGGAGAAGACTGAGGCTCCTTTCAACTGGTCGAATAGGTCTCGATACGTGGTAGTGGGTATTTATTTTTGACTGTGACCGCATTCAGCTCGCGGTAGTCAATGCAAGTCGGAGGCTACCGTCCTTCTTCTTCACGAAGAGACCTGGCTCCCCAGGGTGATACGCCTCGGGCGTATAAACCCTTGTCTAGAAGATCCCTCACTTGCTCTTTCATTTTCGGTCATCTTGCTGGTGCCATGCGGTACGGTGCCCTAGCAATGGGACCGGTACCTGGCAATAGATCAATTTCGAATTCCACTGCTCTCAGTGGTGGCAATGCCGGGTAGCTCCTTAGGGAATACATCGGGATACTCGGATACAATAGGTACTTCGTCACTAAACTCTGGATCTCGCTCCAGGTCTTGTACATAACAAAGATACACCTCTTGGCCCTTTCTGAGCTCCCGGTACATGGCCATGGCAGATATAGTGTGGTCGAAGGCTCTCTCGGTCTCTGGCGGTAAGATACAGTAAACCCAGAAGGACTCTTGAGCAGCAAACGATGCTCGGCGCAGAGGATTCTACCCTTGTGCCGCTCCAACCATTCATCCCAATGATTACGTCGAATCCCAATCCATTGAATTCGATGAAGGAAATGGGAAACGATTCGCCCTTGATTTGGATTGTGGCTGATTGTATAAATTTGGTGCACTTTACTCGCTCCTTCGATGGGAGAGTAACCATGAAGTTCGGTAGCTCATCCGCATCTAGCTTCAACCTCTTCACAAAGGATGGTGATACGAACGTGTGAGAGGCGCCGGAGTCGAATAACACATTGGCATCAATGCCATTTACTGGGAAGGTTCCCGTTAAGATGTGCCGCTTCGGCCGGCTTGTGCTTCGGTGAGGATGCTCAGTTTACCTTCGGTACCGAGTCCACAACCTATTGGATTCACAATTGGATAAGTATTGATGTTGGACACAAGTGGAATTAAATCAACACTGCTCTTTATGATAAACCAACCATCATACATGTCGTGTCTCTAATACACGTTACTACCAGATTACATGATACTAGGAATTTAATATTTCTAAAGGTAAGGTTCAGGCGTCCTGGTTTCATGTGTGTGGCATTGATTATTGCCGGCGGTGCCGTATTCAACCTGATCTTTGATCCCGTGATACAGCATCCTAGAGTTTCCACCCATGATTAGGACATCTCCTGATCTCAATACCAGTTTTCTGTGCGAGGTCCACACCTCTTCTCGCTATACAGGAATATGGCGTCATCACCAATGGACCAAGACACTACGGGCACTCCTTGTTCAAGGATTCCGCTGTCTCGTCCTTGTCTTGGTGTAATCCCAGTCGTCCTTCTTTCTCATAAGTTGACGATACAAAGGTCCGCTTCAAGTGCGGGATTGGTTCAGATTCACATTGTTGTGCAAGTTCAACTGCTTGAGTGATGAGGGTCTGAAACTCTGGTGGTATTGTCGGTGGCGTCGCTCCGTCTTGTGTTCGTGTCTCCTGGTATGTCTTGGTATAAGGATTCCAGTCCTTTCCCAAGCACATCATCTTCAGCTTCATCTTCGCTCCACCGGGGAATTCGGGTGTGTAAAATCCACCTTGACCCGTTCCTAGCTCGTTGCATCGTCGGATGATTGAGATTTGCGCTTCGGGTGTCAGGTATCCCCTTAATAAGGTCATACCTGGGCGGATGACCTGACACTGTTTGTTGGTGTAGTCGTGGTTTGTGATGTCGATCTCTTCTTGATTCAAGTTACCGGTATTGGGTAACAGATACTAAAGTTTCCTATGGTTACAAATTTCATCTACGGTGAGTACTAGTTTCAACTACTTCATTCATGCTCAATATACACTTCATTGATTTACTCATGCATTCACTCATACAGTTACTCTACTACTAGGCATGCTATTCCAAGGATTAAAGGTTTAGGTGATTACCTTGGCCGGATTTCGAACCGGGCCCATCGCGGTCAATCACATGCAGAACAGGCTGCCTCTGAGGTGCGCCTCTCTGAGGCCCCGGGATCCCTGTCCCTGAGGTGCCTGCTGGGCCGGTGCATCGCCGATGCCACCTCCTTGCCCTCTCTCTGCTTATAGTTTTGGAAGTTTCCCTTTTGCTTTCCACTCTCCGGGCACTTGTTAGCTGTGTGTCCCAGCTTCTGGCAAGTGTAGCACTTGATCTCCCTCCCATAGCAATCCTTACCAGGATGGTCCTGGTTGCACTTTCTGCACACATAGGTGCGGCCGTCGGAGAAGGTTTTGGCGGCTCCGGAGCTAGAACCTGAGGTTAGAGGGTAGCACATGTGTGCGTGGGTATACTAGAAATGATACTTATACGATACTTATACGAATACGAATTGGATTAAGAAGTTACCCTTTGGTGGGTGTGATCTCAGTGGCTAGCTGCCACCGGTGCAGAATAACCAAGCTGAAGGATCTCAGCTGGTTTGCCCTGCTCAGCATGGGCACTGCTCTCACTTGGGGACTTCTTCTGAGAAAAGAAGTTCCCTTTCTTCTTCTTCCAGCCTTTACCCTGGTTCTGCTCCTCGCCATTGGTATTCTTGTTATTGGCCTTGCGCTTCAGCGCGGTTTCTTCTCATCCCTCAGTTGGCAAGTGATCTCAACGCGAGAAGCCGCGTGATAACACTCCTGAAGTTTCAGGTATTAGCCGGGATTCTCATTTGGAAAGAGTAAGGAAAAGATTCAAGGAATTCAAGAATTAGGGAATTCAAGGAATTAATTGATACTAAGGGTTAACTGACATTTACCTGAAGGGAGGTAAATCTCGTGTAGCCCATACCGTACCGAAGGCGATGGCTCAGACCGCCATAGAAGCGATCGACCAACACCTGGCCGTGTATCCAAGATCAGGGAGGAGACGGAGAATGGAGGTGAAGGTGCGGTAGTACTCATCCACAGACATCTTGTCTGTCATCTTTAAGGCGTCTAGCTCTAGCCTTTTCTTCGTTTTTACGTGCTCCGGATAGTACTTGGATCGGAGGAGAGATGCGAAGGAATCCCAATCGAAGGTGGGGTCGCTGACATGCTCGTGCTTCACCAGTTTCCACCAATCCATTGCAGCATCCTTGAGGTAGTAGGCTGCTACTCTGACTCGAACTCCAGCAGGAGCTTCGAGGTTTTCAAAAGCAGTCTCCATCTCGGAGATGTATGCTTCTAGCTTAGCCGGATCACTCTCGCCCCTAAAGCAAGGAGGGCGGAGTTCCGCTACAGCTTTTACCCAGTTAGCTTCTCTGGTGGAGGGGGAGGGGTTGGTCCCGTTTGAGTTTGGTTCTGCTGAGATTGTTGTACAGCTTGGATTACTTGTGGTAGCATCTGGGCTACCGTGGCGGCGACGATCTCAGCTATCGTCTGCGCGCCGGTTCCATCTGAGGCTTCGCCTCTAGGTCGGCCTCGGCCTCGTCCTGACATCTGAATGTTTAACAGTTACATTAGGCTTGCAAGATAGGACTCAAAGGTCTTGGAATTTAAGCAAGGTATCGTTCATAAGAACGTTAAGGGTATCCGTCGTTAATAACGGTAGCTCCTAGTTAGGTTTCTAAGTATCAGTCTTAAGACGGTTGAAATCCTAACTCGGTAATCTCCTATGCTCGGTACTATGGACATCAGAGCGTAACTACGCTCTGATACCACTTTTGTAACACCCCAACCGCTAATCCTGTGTTTACCGTCTAATCGTCCTACTAATCCTACGAGTCGCAGCGGAAATATTACATACTTACTACGGCGGGTGAAACAATGCCGCTAACCGCCCATACGGCTAGCTAGGCTACTAATACTTACAGTCACGGTCTGATGAACATAATGTACCGAGCTACTAAATTACTTACCAAAATACCATATACCGAATACTTACATCAATGGATCACCGAGTATTAAAGTGCATTCGATTACATCATTTCTAAGTTCCAAAAGAATGAGTTCCTAAGGCTACTCATCTATGCCAATGCTCCTTTCCCAATATCCAAAAAGGTGTACCCCATGGTACACCGGCTATTCAAAAACTACAGCCATGTACTACTCAGTACACCCATCACAAACTCATTGTTTACATTCCAAAAAGAAGATAAAAGAATGGAAGTAGATCTTCACATCTTCATCAATCTCGAGTACCTGCGTGTAGTAAAAATGGTGCCCCAAGGGGCTCAGCAAAAGCTGCATATGGACTCCGCATATACCGCGTGCTAGCTAGGGCACGCCGACTATTTGACGTCCACTAAACATGCCATTCATTACTCATACATACATGCTCTTCATACAGTATACAGGCTATATAATTCATTACACAATCAAGGCAACATTACAAGTACACATCTTACTTACCTTCACAAGGTTAGCCAAATTATGCATCCGGGTTAATCGGAATGCTTTACTCTTTTACTCATTACTTACTTCTTCTTACTTACAATTACTTACTTCATTTTTACTTTACTTACTCATTCTTACTTACTTACTTATACTCAAGTCAAGTCGTCGGGACCTCCGGCTTGGGGACTACATACCACAGTCCCACATCCGGGATTTACTTGACTCACTAATCCGGGATGCTACCCACTTAAGGGATTTGGGCCGCGGACCAGTTTAAGAGTCAGGAATTGGAGCCAACCTCTCGTGACTCCGCATCCTCACGCGTGGCCGAAACTATATCGGACTTCTACTCATTCCAATTTAATTACCATTTTAAGTTAGGATGGTTAGCTTGTTAGGAACAAGTTAGAAGTCCAACCACAATAATAACGGTCACGTACAATACAACATACATACACACATTCATATCATCCATACATTTCATGAAGTATACAAACTAAGATTTAAAGAGGATATGCAACATCATACAACACTACATATTCACAAGTATGCATATTAACTCCGATTCGTGCATTTATCTTATTTGGTGATCGAATAGCACACAACACACAAATCAGAGTAACCAAGATAGCACCCGGGGCATGAGGAATCCATACCGTTCACCGTTGTACGTACTTCCAAACGTCCTTCCGGTGTCACAAATCAAATCCTATTATATACATACAATTAAATGATTAATTTACCTATCATCAACTTAACTCCTACTTACTATGTCCTTACATTTCTTACACTTATACTTTACTTACTTATTTTCCCTTTACTTAAGTTTCTATCTTCTTACTTAAGGTTTGCATGCTTACACACATATACATATACATATATGTATGGGTATACATATACATATATATATACAATTATTATTTAAATTAAAATAATTTTTTTTTTTTTTGTCAGGACCGGACTTGCGACCGACCCTGGGCAAGTCCGGTCCATTCCAGTAGGTTTCTTCGGGAAATTTTTGGTCCGACCGGACTTGCATGTCCGGTCGCAAGTCCGGTCGATTCCAGTAACATTCTGCCGGAAATTTTTCTGCTCGACCGGACTTGCAAGTCCGGTCGCAGGTCCGGTCGATTCCAGTAGCATACCGGGGAAATTTTTTCTGCTCGACCGGACTTGCAAGTCCGGTCGCAAGTCCGGTCGATTCCAGTAGCTTTGACGGGAAAATTTTCTGCTCGACCGGACTTGCAGGTCCGGTCGCAAGTCCGGTCGATCCCAGTGTTTACATTTTACTTTCTGTTTTTCAGTCTCTCTTTCACCACCCATACTCCCCATTGTTCCTACACTTATTCCCACATGTTATAACACTAATTAATCTCCTAATACACCCTAGTTCATTTCCTAACTCCTTACACAATTTTATACTCATTCACTCATATAATTTCCCAAGTTTCACTCAACACTTGCACTAGTTATGTCCTAGTTGTGTTATGCTACAGATTTTAGCATTTACACTCCCCTTCTATATCTCTCTCTTCTATTGTCATCTAACACTCCTAATGCATCTAGAATCCATTACCTAGCTCTCTCCACTTACCCTCTATTTTCCTTAATCAAAATCTGTTACAACACTCTTCATTCACCTAGTTTAAATTCACTAAGTGTTCCAATCCTAGGTAAATTTTGTCATAGTCTCCCTTGTATTTTTATACACTCACCACATTGTTTTACTCACATTTCAACACTTATCTCACCTGTTTCAATAACCAAAAATATACAAACTCCCATACACAAATACTACTAACAAGACAACACTAAAATTTCCTGCACTCAACAACTAAATTCCCATCTGTTTTGCAACAATTTTTACAATGTTTCAAGGCTTCAAAATACTTATTTCCTCTCACATTATACTACTAATGCATTATCATTTACAATACACATTTTTACTTCTAAAAATCTGTTACATTATACATATACAAGGCTATACAAGGGTGAGCATTATTACCTTGATTCTCTTCTAGATTTCCTTCTCCTTCTTTCTCCTCCTTCCTTCTTTCCACCGGTTTTAACTCAAGTTCTCTACTACTACAACCATACAATACATTTCAATATACTATTTTAATACACTAAAACTAACCCTATCCATTTCTAGGTCTTAATACAAGTTTTAGGGTTTAGGATTTATGTTACCTTGCAAGGGTTTATAAAGTACTTGGAATGGTTCAAGAACAAGCTTTCCTCTCCTCAACAAAGCCAAAATCGGCTAGACATATAAGGAGCAAACAATAGTTTTAGCTCAAATTTCGTTTTGCCTTTGAGGCTAGAAAAAGATGGAGTTTTTGAAGAGATTTTTACCTTAGAAGAACAAGGAGAAGGAGGGCCTCTAATGGTGGTGTTGAATCTCCAAATGGGGTATACCCTCAAAATCGAAATTGCTTGTTTTTGGATTTTGGAAAGGTGGAATGTAGCTCTTGGAGAGAGGAAGACAATGGTGTACTTTTTTTAATTTTTGGAAGAGTGTGGAGGGAGTTACAAGGAGAGAAGGTGAGTTTTGTGTTTTTCTTCTTGTTCACCATGGAAATCGCATGGGTTGGGGAGAAGAAGAAAAAGAGAGAGTGGGAAGAGGGGTTCCACGTGAGGGAAAAGAGAGAATGGGTAGGAGAGAGAATGTGTGAGAGAGTGGGGTAGTTTTAATTGTTTTTGTTTGTTTGTGTATTAGAGAGGAGTGTGTGAGAGAGTGAAATAGAGAGGAGGGGGGGCCGGCTGGCACACCACACCCACACACCACTGCACTTTTTATTTTAAAAGTGGACACATAAGTTTCAGTTATTTATACTTTTACCCCACAACTTCCCGTTTTCGACAGTTTTTACTAATCTCTCGTTTTATTGATTTTATTGGTCCTACAGCTTCACTAATATTATTAATGATTATTTAGTTGACCAAAATTGTTACGAGTCTATTTGACCCGCTTAAAGACACGTTTTCCCGGTGACCTCGAAAAACACGCTTTAAGGTTCGTTAGTGATTTTAATCCATTTTAAGGATCCGTTTTCTTTGGGATTTGTTCCCTAATAATTATTTATACTTAATTAAGCCTCTAAAATACTTATTAGCCTAATTAATCACTATTTTTAATTACGGGGTATTTCAGCCAAGCTTACCTACCCGACCTCCACATCGGGCTAGGAGGGAAATTATGTATAATGTTGGTAGGGTGTCGATGCCTAAGTTCGCTTCGACTCCCTCTTTGTTATGTTACGGTTGTTCTTCCTCCTGGAATTCAACCACCCACAAGCTTAACCAAGGCTTACCTACCTCATCACTATTGGAGTTAGGGGGAAACTATGTATGTGTGATCGGTCCTATATGAGGCCGCCACTCAAGTAAAGGAAATGTATGTATGTTGTGCTCGGGCTTATATTACCCCGGCATTCCCTAAATAAAGTTATATCCTCTCAGAGGAGAGAAATTAAGTTGAGTATGTTATAAAGTGAAGTGTACTGTTATTGAGTGTGGGTGTTAATTTGTGTTTGTGCCCTATTAATGATTGTTTTGCTTATAAGCATGATATGTATGTGAGTTTGTGCATGTTTGAAATAAATCAACCGCATGCTAAGACGACAATAGTTGTGCGTGGCCCGGTAGCATGCGGGCTGCGGGATTACCATACCAGCAAAGGTGCTGACCCCTTTGGGGGCTCCCATACTTTTCAGGTACAAGGAACTGGAAGCCGTTCGAGAGTAGGACGGGGTAGTGTTTGTATGTGGTAGTCATGAGAATTGTGGATATATTATAGGTGTAGTAAGACCGAAAATGTATCGGTGTTAGTTGGTAATTACTCGGTACAGCTGTAATGTAAGTGTATAATGATTGTTGGACATGGAACGGATTTATGTGTAGTTGCTCGGGAGTTTAGTCAATCAGACCGGTACAATGTATTTATGTTAGCCTTGTTAGCCACGTGGGTGGCTAACGGCGTGTAACACCAAAGATTTAAGTGATGTTGTGAGTTATGAATTCCGCTGCGATATGTTGTTAAGTGTGTTGTTTGTAGTTGGGGTGTTACAGAAACATCAGTGAACAATTTAAACCATAGTAAAAATGCAATAAAGCACTAAGATACAGTTTGGGCAAAAACATGCTCTAAGCTAGGAGTGAACTTGGTTAGGACCCAAAGAGCCTACAAAGACTTAATAATATTTAATTATGATTTTATAAGGCTAATCAAGTCCTCAGGAAACCTTGGTAGACAATTAAACCAAACAAAACATAAATAAATACCTTAAAGTTAATATGGGCTAAAATGTGCTCCAAGCTTGGGATAAATTTATAAAAGACCTAATGGTCATACCTATACCTTATAAATATTTAATGAACATATTAAATCAATTACCAAAGAAAACCAAGCTTGAAAACAAGTTAAAACACAAAATTTGCTTTAAGGAGTCTTAAAGCACGTTTTTGAAAATTGTCTTGTAAATGAGTTTTGAATGGCTAAATGTCCATCATTACTCTTTAATTAACATGTGTACTATATAGTATCACATTTGGAAGTCTATATCAATGGGAAATCAAAAATTTCACTTCTATGTGCCTTGTTTTTATGAATAGTGATTTTTATATAAGCTAGTTTGTAACATATGTTGTTATAAGTAATTAAATTGGTCAACAAAGACAATAATACCCTTCTAATTAAATGGGGGCCCGTTTTTTCAAGGTGTGAGTCACCAACTTGTAAAAGAAATCAAATAAGTAAAGTAAAGCTTAAAGTAAAGTACTATTTTGCTTTTTACATAAATATCTTAACAAAAGCAAATTTATCTTCATTCTCTCTTTCCTTCTTGTATTCACACGGTTTCTTCATCTTCTCCTTTCCTCCATTTACGATTGCTATGGCAACATCTCTTCTCCATCTTCATTTCCTTGCCAAATCCAACTCCATGCTCCAAATCAAATTATAAGACTATATTTGTCTTAGTTAGACCAAGCTCTACACTTCTATCTTTTCAAATCTTCAAGAGCTCAATTTTGGTGCCATGAAGATTCACCATTGAAGGAGCTTGAGCTCACCTTTCTACATATTATTACTCTCCTTTGCTTCTAGGTAAGGAATCTCAAAGAAAAATCAAGTTTCCTTCATGTTTTTTCCTTAACCGAAATTGCACATTAATGGTGCTCTTGGTGTGACTTTGTTCTAGCTTCATTCCAACCTTTCATGGACTAGGTGGAGTCCTCTCTTCATAGATATTCAAACTCTCTTCAAAGATCAAGGTAAAACAACTACATTAATGTTTTTGAAACAATGTAAACCTAGGGTTTACAATGAGTTTAAGCTTGAAGCTTGTATACTCATTTCATTACTTGTATATTGTGTAGTAGTTGACAAGGAATCAAATACCTTACCGGTTTTATAAGGAAACAAGAAAGAAGTTTGAGTGGAAAAGAGGTAAATATACTAACCTAATGTGGTATAATGCCTTAGGAGAAATGAGCTTATATTGCTTGTTAAAATGATCTAAGGAGCCAAAGGTGAATGACCTAGTGAAATGCCCTCAAGGAGTTTATTAAGGGCATATGTATTGTTGGGTGTATTTGCAGGTCAAAGGCATTATTTATGTGGGAAATTCAGTGTTTATGGTTTATGCAATTTAAGGGCCTTAGAGCCATGTTATTTAAGGGCCTAAGTGCCAAGCAATTTAAGTTATGCACTATATTGTGATGTAGTGCTAAATATGTGAAGTTTGTGTATAAAATGTGTTTGATGGATTTTAGGTGTTTTGAATGAAATAAGGTAAAAACCTAAGTGTTGGATGTGAGTATATACAAGAGAAGCTATGGCAAAATTTGGAAAATGTGTAAGAAGTTCTAAGTGTTTTAAGAAAGTTTTGGTGAACTAGGAAGTTGTTTAAGGTTTAGGTAATGTTGATATCCAAGGAATAAGTGATGTTTAGGTAAGATGTGAAAAAGGAGGTTTAGTTAGTAAGAAAAGAAGTTTGAGAGATGATGTTAAGGTGTAGAGGAAACACCTTGGTATAGTGGTCATTATAGGTGAAATACCACCTAGAAATCTTAAGGAGAAAACATTCCAAGTGCTAGGAATTTTGTAAGTAACTTGCGAATGATAAAATGGTTTGGTGAGTGATTTAAAGAGTTTAGCATATGGCTAAAGGTGTGTTTGAAGTGCCAAATGATGTTAGAACACATTAGGAGGCTAGAGGAAAATTTTGGAGAAAGTTTGACAAGTTTTGGACAACTTCTGGTGTTGTCCGACCCAGTGGTCCGACCCAGGGTGGGTCGGACAGCTCTGTTGTAATCACCGGTTGGAGTCTCTGGAATGGTCCGACCCAGAGGTCTTGGGTCGGACATGGGTCGGACAAGCGTATTTAAAAGACGGGAAAAGTTTCTGGAATGGTCCGACCCAGTTGTGGGTCAGACGGTGGGTCAGACGGCCCAAAATTATGCAAAAAAAAAAAAGAAAGACAATGTTGTAAGGAGAATCAAAGTGATATTTTGTATTAGAATATGCCTAAGTTCATGTATGAAGTTTGGGTAATTAATGGAGGTGGAGAAATAATGCAACAAGGTTTGAAAAATGCAATTTTACCAAGTCTGTAGCTTTGGTCCGGGACCTAGGTCATGGTTCAAGTCCCGGACCAGGGGTGAAAATAGGCCGAGAGTCACATAAGGATGTGGTCCGGGACTTAGGCCTTGTATAAGGTCCCGGACCACCCCATTTTAAAAGGCCGAGACTTGAGTTAGCATATGGTCCGGGACTTAAGAAGAGGACCAAGTCCCGGACCACTATAAAAACATGGTTTTAGGTTATTAAAGATGTCTAATGATGGGGATTGATGGATAATGATGTTATAAGGTTGTGTAGGACATGTCAGGTGAGTTATAGTCACAATTTGGTGGTGAAAAGTTGAAGTAAAATGAAAGAGTGAATCATGTTAAAAAAAATGTAAAGTTATTTAACCAAGTTAACGGGGAAAAGTTATAAGCATTAGACTTTAAACAAACATGTTACCCCAATGTTAATAAAAGTACATGTAATGTTGTCAGTTGTTCGAGAATTTCTCGAGGAATATAAATGGACGTGATAAAGTGGACTCCGGTGACAGGTATGGTTTTCTTGCAACCTGTGTTCTACCGGATTACACCGGCTTGTATGCCAATGTGTTTTTTTGTATGTTTGCCACGTTGTAAGATAAAACATGTAATGAGTTTACAGTAATTCATTTATTTGGCGTGTTCAACTCGATACCATTTAACCTCGGAAGTGTTAACCTTAGTTAACTGAGTCTAGGTTCACATGAGAGTTCAGTATTCGGATTAAAACGACCCGAACCATGGGACGTTCTAACCACGGCTATGCGTGTGTTAATTATGTGATGTGGTGTATGTGAATGTAGGGATCTCCCTTGTATGTTTAACCCAGTTGTAATACTGTATGTGTGTAGGTGTGATAGACTCCATAGTGGGGTTCTAACTAATATCTAAAGTAGTATGTACTAACAGTGGTGAGGAATCCGGTTTGGCCGGTCGCGCGTTGTTTGGGAGAGGGTATCCTTCTTAGCCTTACCCTTCTCTTTGTTATGGTTGTTTCCCTCACGGGTTATGATCTCCCATTAGCTTATTCCAAAGCTTAGCTATTCTGACTTATGATCGGTTTAGGGGGAACATGTGTTTGTGTGGTGTGTTCGGGCCTCCAAACCCGAACCATCTTAACTTAAGTTACTCGTCCGACTATTAGGACGGTAATGAGTGTTGTTGTTGTATAACGAGCTTACCATGAGGGTGACACCATTCTCTAGGCTCACCAGTGATTTAACTATGTTTGGGTCGGTTCCTAAGAGGACCGTCCCGTTATGTTATGTGATGTCATTGTAAGCAATTCCTATTGCGATGTTATCTTGTGCACGTCGAAACGTGGAAGTGTTGTTATGTTTTGTTATGTGAGGAATGTTATATGTTGTAAGATATGGAGTGTGTGGATCATGGAAATGAATCCCAGTTTGTGATAAGAGGCGTTTAAGGATAACCCGATTTAAGGGTAAGTGTCGTCTATTAAGGAAGTAGCTCCATTAGAGGAGGAACACTCTAGGGATAATGAATACCATGAGTGACATATCAAGTAAGGATGTATTATCCATTTGTTGAGCCCATTGAGGCGAAATGTCATGTGTTGTGTGTTTACAGTTGCATGCATGATTTAATATAATCAATCGCATGCTAAGACGACAATTAGTTGTGTGTGGCCCGGTAGCATGTGTGGCTGCGGGATTACCATACCAGCAAAGGTGCTGAGCCCCTTGGGGGCCACCCTTTCTCTTCTTTTCCTATTTCAGGTACAGAGAGCTGGAAGCCGTTCGAGAGTAGGACGGGGTAGACATTGTACATGAGTAATCATTTAAGTGTATATATACAGTAGGTGTAGTAAGACCAAAATTGTTATCGGCATCAGTTTATAAATACTCGGTATAGTTGAAAGGTGTATGTTGTTGTTGTTGTTAATGGAAAGGATAGTAATGTGTATTGCTCGGGAATTTAGCCCATCAGACCGGTACAATGTATATGTATTAGCCTTGTTAGCCACGTGGGTGGTTAACGGCGTGTAACACCAACGAGTTAAGTTATTTGATGAAGTGTGTATTCCCCGCTGCAGATTATTGTTATGTGTTTGTTGTTGGATGGGGTGTTACAGGTAACATTACATTTGTTTCCATTAACATCGGGATAATACGATTATTTAAAGACTAGTGTGTCATAGTTAATCCCGTTCACTAGTAAATAACTTCACAATTTTAACTTGTTTTACTTTCACATTTACTACAACTTTTCACCCACTTATTTGTCATTATAACTCACCTAACATGTCTTAAACATCCTTATAACATTAACACCTACAATCCCCTTCATTACATGTCATTTTATAACCTTAACATTTAAATCATCTTACTTAACTTAATCTCTTAAGTCCTTATATAATTATTTTTCTAATCATCAATATCCTCTAATGGCATACCACTAATACCACTTAACATTCTTAAAATTTAAATTTAATTTTTCTTTTGGTCCGACCGACCCACCGACCGACCCAGACCCCTAGGTAGGTCGAAGTCAGAAACTCTAGACAGCACGACCGACCCAGACCCCTAGGTAGGTCGAAGTCAGACAACACCCGTTTGGGCTCGTTTTAACTCCGTTCTTTCTTCCCGTTTCTTCCCTAACCTTTTCACATGTCTTCTAAACATGTTTAAACACTTTAAACACTCTAAAAACCTACCTAAATCATCCAATAAACTCCTTAAACATTTACTCAAACTTTAACTAAATCCTTAACACTTAGAACATTTTTCCTTACACTTGTAACATGTGAATTTGCCTAAAACTTCCACTAACCAAAGTGTTCTTCCACAACAAGGTAACCACTCCTAAAGCATCATTTTGCATCACACTCATCCCCTTTACACACATTCCTCAAGTCTTTCCCAGTTCATAATTAAACCTTCACAAGGCATTACATTTCCATTGTTCACCAAACTTTGCATAATATCAAACCTCATTCCATCATGACCTTGGTGTATCTAGAAATCATCCATTAGTTCTCTAAACCTCCAAGACTATGCCCAAGGCATCTTAACACTTGAGAGCACCTTAATTCACTTTCTTTCACCAATTTAAACACTTAACAATTCTTAGTACAACCTTGGTCACAATACTTCACCAAAGCACTTAAAACTCTTGTTTTTCCCCACCAAATTTTGCCATAGGTCCCTTAGTACATTCTCACACCCAAACACTTAGGTTTTCACCTTTAGACAACCAAGAACACTCAATTCCTTAATACACATTCTTACACACAAACACATGGTTTTTCATATCCTTTACCCATCAAAGACATGAATCTTCACAAGGAAGGTTCTTTACACACAACTAAACCTTTAAACTACACTACATCATAATATAGTGCATAAACTTAAATTACTTGGCACTTAGGCCCTTAAATAACATGGCTCTTAGGCCCTTAAATTGCATTAAGCTTAAACACTGAATTTCCACATTTAAATGCCTTCAACCTACAAATACACACAACATCAAATATGCCCTTAATAGCCACCTTGTGGATAGTTTTCTATCTATTTCCCATTGGCTCTTTAGGTTGTTTTACAAGGCAATATAAAGCTCAATTCCTAGAGCACACAACCACATTAAGAGAGGTCATTTACCTCTTTGTTTTTCCAAGCTTTCTCACTTGTTTTCTCTTGTTCTTTCTTGATTGAAAATCGGCAAGGAGCTTTTATCACTTGTCAATCTTAACCAATACACATATAAGGGTAATGAGCATTAAGTTTAATACTTAAACTCATATTTAAACCCTAGATTACATAAGTGTCTTAAAACACTAAAATTAATGTTTACCATTGGAATTTGAGAGAGAACTTGATTAAGAAGCAAGAGAGGACTTCTCCTAGTCCTTTGAAGATTGAATCAAGCTAAATGAAGAGCAAGACAAGGCACCATTAAGAGGTGAATTTTCGGACATGAACCAAATGAGGGGAAACTTAGATTTTCTTTGATTTTCCTTACCTTGAAGCAAAGGAGAATGACAGGGCATGAAAGATGAGCTCAAGCTCCTTCATGGAGATTCTTCATGGCACCAAAATGGAGTTCTTGAAGATTTGAAAAGAGGAAATGAAGAGCTTGCTCCAACTAGAAGAATGGTAGTCTTGAAATTGAATTTGGATCATGGAGCTGGGAGCTACAAGGATTTGAAGATGGAGAATGTATGGTTGCTGTAGCAAAAACGAAATGGAGAAGGGAGGAGAAGGTTGGAGACGGTGGGAACCAAAAGAAATGAGGGAAGTGAGGTGAGAGGATGACTTTGTGAGATATTTATGTTATAAAGCAAAAGTAACCTTTTTACTTTATCTTTTTTATTTAGTTGGCTGGCTAGGTTGGTGACTCCCCACCTTAAACCCGTTTCCCCCTTCATTATATAAGATATTTATGGTCTTAGTTGACCAATTAATTGACTTATAACTTAAACTATCACTATTTGAGCACTATTCATAAATTAAGGCACATAATTGTGAAATTTTTGATTTCCCATTGATTTAGACTTCCTAATGTGATACTAAGTAGTACACATGTTGATTAAAGAGTAATGATGGGCATTTAGCCACTCAAAACTCATTTCTAAGATAATTTTCAAAAAATGTGCTTTAAGGCTCCTTAAAGCACATTTTGTGTTTTAACTTGTTTTCAAGCTTGGTTTTCTTTATGAATTGATTTAACATGTTCATTAGCAATTAATAAGGTCTAGGAATGACCTTTAGGTCTTATACAAGGTTACACCAAGTCTAGGGCAAGTATTTGCTTAAATTAACTTTATGGTGTTTCTTGTGTTTTGTTTGGTTTAAATTGTCTACCAATGTTGTAACACCCCCAAACACTGGCCTAGGAGTTAGGGGTATTACACGCCGCGTATTATTACATAATAACGCAAGGCTCTAATAAGCAACTTAAACAGATAAACAAATAAGGCCCAAACAAATACTTAAATAAAGTATAACCAAAGAGATGTTAGAACATCCCCAAAAGTCAATACAAAAACCCACTAAACGGATGTCAAAAGCGGAAGCTAACGAAATATGCCCAAAGGCTCAAATTCAATACAAAGGTCTCAAAAGAAGCTAAATACGAAGCAACTAAACTCCAGAAGCTGAGGGGAGACGATCCTCGCTAATCAATCTGCAAAAGCGTTAGAAGTAGGGGAATGAGCACACAACTATGCCCAGTAGATGACCAACTTCATCAACCAGCATGCTCAAAACATTTACAGAGTATTGACAAATCAGAAGGAGTCAAAGAATCCATAAACATGTCAGAAACCAGAAACTGAAGTCCATTCCTTAAGGGACTAAACAGAGCAGAAGCAGACAGAAGCGGAAAACAGAGTGGGACACTAGCGATCACAGCATACAGACAAAACGAGCAACCAGCTCGTGAACAGAACGAGGAAACCTCACTCGTAAACAGAACAGGTGTAACACCCGTGAACAGAACGGGGAACATCACCCGTGAACAGAAGGATCCTACATAGCGCGCTACGAGACAGCGTAACCAGCCATCCAAAGGCTCAGACACAGAGATAACTAGGTCCCAAAACAGAAGCTTAAATACAAATAAGCATATGTGCACCAAAGGCACCAGAAAGCCCATAGATAGCTTGGAAATCAGAAGGGGAATCCAACCCCGCAAACGGAAGTCAAAACGGAGCTCAAACGAGCAAGTTATGGCCAAAACAGTAGCCTGTCCGAACTTGTGTCCGGACATTGATGTTCGGACACAAGTCGAGACTCAAAACAGAAGCAGAGACAAAGATGTCCGAACATCCATGTTCGGACGGATGTTCGGACGTTTTAAAAACAAGTACGCGGAGTGTCCGAGCTTGTGTCCAGACATCAATGTTCGGACACAGTCGAAGCAAAAACAGAGGAATGAGAAAGGGGGTGTCCGAACTTATGTCCGGACTTACAAGTTCGGACACCATTCGAAACTTGTAAGCCGGACTCGTCCTCGCACCCCGTCCGAACTTAGAAGCTCGGACGGAAGTTCGGACACATCAAACAGTTCAGAAATCCAGGGCGCAGAAGGGCATGTCCGAACTTCAATGGTCGGACAGAAGTTCGGACACGCCGAAAATTTCAGAAAACAGAGGCGAATTTAACACGAACAGAGCACAAAACCAATCTAAATCAACACACACATTTACAAAACAACCTTGGGGGTTTAATCCATTGAAATGGCATTAAACAGACATGAACCACACACAAACACAAGATCAAATCATTGAGTTAATTTGCAGAACCCAAACTCCCCAAGGCTGAACACACGGATCGAATCCGAAAGCCACCTACCTCGAATTAACAGCAGACGAAATCCAAACTGGATAGCAGAGCCCGAATCCAAACAGATACCCAAATGCAGACCGGAAACGCAATGCCAAACCCTTTGACTGAATACAAAGCAATCCCAAATCAGAACGCAAAACAAACCTTGAAACTGAAACTGCAAACCAAACTGTAACACGATCCTCACCTGAATCCGACAGTCACGAACAACGAACTAGCCCACAGCAGAGGAATCGACAGGGAAACGGAACACAATCGGGTTCCTAATCAGATTGCAGAGGAGGGATTCAGACAAAAAGAACATCCCAATTCAGAATCGAAGGGTGAACAACGGGGATTACCTTACTCAGCACCGGATTTCGCAACAGCACACAATCTTCAAGCGAGATTCGATGAAGAACCACGAACAGCCAAACTAGAAGGGATTGAATAGAACGAGATTTTGAGAGAGAGAAGAGAAGGTTGAGGGTTTCCAACTGAGAGAAGAGGAGCGTAAGGGAGATCGTGAGAACGTGATTAGAAGTTAGAAGCTAGAGTAATAATTAAGAGGGAAGGAAATAAAATAATTAAGGAATTAGCCTCACCAGAAATCAAATGAGAAAGGAAAAGGACTTCCTCGTCCCCAGCTTAATTAGAATGGACTTCCTTGTCCTGAGTAATGAATATCTCATCATAAGGCAACGTTGCACGAAATAAAACAATAACCAAATCTTTGGTTATAACATCACCTCCCCCTTAAAAGAATTTCGTCCTCGAAATTAAAACATACCTACTGCTCGAAAAGGGCGGGGAACTTAGAACGCACTTCGCTTTCGACCTCCCAGGTCGCCTCTTCCTCGGACTGACCCGACCACTGCACCTTCACCAAGGGCATGGTCTTACTCCTGAGCTTACGAACATCTCGGGCTAGAATCCTCGAAGGAACTGCCTCAAACGTGAAGTCCTCCCTCAACTGAAGCGGACTGAAGTCGATCACATGAGCTGGGTCCGGAATATACTTCCTCAGCATGGAAACGTGGAAAACACTGTGCACTGCTGCTAAAGATGGAGGCAAAGCCAGGTGATAGGCAACCGGTCCGATCCTTTCTAGGATCTCAAAAGGACCCACAAAACGAGGGCTAAGCTTGCCTCTCTTCCAAACCGGACAACTCCACCACGAATCGGAGAAACCTTCAGATACACATGGTCGCCTGTTGATGTATTTTGATCGGCAAACTCAGCTTCAGACTGATGAGCGTGAAGAAGAAATAAAGAAATCCACGCGCCAGTCCATAACCGAGGAAATAATCTAAGCAAGAAGAATATCTTAAACGGCTTTTTATCTATCTATTAAAGATAAATAATATCTATGATTTATGAGTTGTAATTAATGGGATCGGCATCTATATATGGGATTGTAACTCTAGGGTTATGGGGAAGTTTTAGGGGTAGAAAGCATTAGAGAGTTTGGGAAAACAAAAGAAAAAGTGCCGCATAAGTCTGGAGTGAGAGATGTTTACAGGAGAAAGATTAGTATAGTACTGAAACATAATTCGTACTGAGAAGCATATTTTCCGTGTGAGGTGTTAAGAGAGGATTGTTCTCTTAACGTGTTGAGAGTTTAGATCTCGTGTATAGGTAGTGTGGTGAACATACTACGTGCCAATCTTGTATCGAGTTTGATACGTGTTCTGAGTGATAATCTGAGTTACAGTGTTCGTTTATCATCATCGTATTCTGTCTGTTCTAGTCTCACGCTCAGTAGGATTCTTCAATTGGTATCAGAGCAAGGTTACCCTAAATTCAGAGAAAAATCTCTCAGGGTAGGTCGAGATGAATACCTACAGTGTCAAGCCACCTAAGTTGACCAAGTTCAACTATACAAGCTGGTGTGAACAGATGGAGGATCAACTTATTTCAATTGATCTTCAACTTTGGGATGTGGTGACTGAAGGAGACCTAAAACCGAAATATGTTGAAGAAGGAGTTACCAAGGATAAGCCAAAGTCTAGCTGGGGGGAGAATGATAACAAATTGATAAGTAAGAATCGACAAGCAAGGAGAGTTATAATGTCTTCCCTGTCAGACTCGGACCAACAGAAAGTCTTAGGTTTGCGCACCGCAAAAGAGGTTTGGGAATTCCTTAAGACGGCTTACGCGGGGACAGATTCAGTCAAGAAAGCTAAGGGAAAACAACTCAAGAGGCAGCTTGATAATTTTAAGATGGAAGAGGGAGAAACAATTACGGAGGCAATAGAAAAATTTGATAAAATTTTATGTGAACTTAAGACGGTCGGTGTAACTCTGGATAATGCTCAAATAAACGAGAGGTTTTCTGGATAGTTTGTGCAAAGAATGGTTAACTACACCACCGTTTTAGAGTCTACGAAGGATCTATCAAAATTGTCCTTTGAAGAACTGGGGTCTGAACTAACAGTGTACGAAGGCAAGATGAAAGGTGGACTAGTTGGACTCGGTGTTAGTAAGGATCTGGCACTAAAGGCGAAGAAGATATCAAGCGATAAAGAAGATGATGATGCTAACGAGGATGAAGAGATTACTATGATAGCTAACGGAATTAGGAAGATCTTCGGCGGAAGAAGAGGGTCTGGGTCCAGAACTGACAGATTCAAGTATAAGAAGGAACAAATTATTTGTTTCCGGTGTAACAAGCCTGGACATGTGGTGAAGGACTGTATGTTAAAGACAAAGGATGAATTTCGTGACAAAATCAAAAAATTCACAGAGGCAGCAGCTGCAGCGTGGGGACAAGAAGAGTCAGATGAAGACTCAGAGACAGAAGAGGTAGCACAAGTATGCATGACTGCGGTGGTTGAAGATGATGAAAGGATCAGCGTACAATCAGATAGGAACTTCTGCATGATGGCTAAAGATGGATGGCAAGAGATCCTAGAAGCAGACGAGGTAAGTCCTGAACTCTTAGAAAGTGCATTCAATACCTTGTCAAAGAAAGAAATGTTTAGCTTGTTAACAACTGCTGTGGCTAAGATTAAACTGCTTGAATCTAGACTGTCAAACCTAGATATTCCTATAGAGTCTGCTAATGAATCTCGGGATAAAAAAAATCTACTATTAAGTTTGTCAAACCGATAAAAGAGAGAGTTGCTTGTTTACCTGCTTGGGTTCAATCTGAATTTGAAACGTTACAAGAGAGGCATGAGAACTTAAGAAAGCAAAATGAGATGTTAGAGGATAACTTGTCCAAGGTTAGGAGAGAAAAAGAACTAGCAACACCACGGAATCCCGTTTGGTACACTGGAAAAGCGGATTTAACTCAGATGCTAACCGGGAAGAAGAAGAGTGTTACACCTGTTTATACTCCAGTAAAAAAAGTCTTTTATGAAAGATCTCTTAAGTCAAGATTTTTGTGTCAATATTGCCACAAACCCGGTCATAGTGTTGGTTTTTGTAGGGATTTATACTATAGAAAATCTTTTTGTTGACAATACACGTCAGTCTAGAGCTAGTAATAACAACTATCATTCGCAGTTTAGGTGTAAAACAGGATCTAGGCTAGTATGGGTACCTAAAGCTAAACAGTAATTGGGTGTGTTTAGGCACTGGCTACCTCGTTATGTGAGAACTGGTGGCTGATGGACAGTGGGTGCTCACGACACATGAGTGGAGATAGGAAGAAGTTCAATTCCTTAGAAGAACATCGAGGAGGAAAAGTTACATTTGGGAACAATGGCAAAGGGAGAATAATAGGAGTAGGGTCGATTGGCAAAGAGAATTGTATTGATCAAGTTAGTTTGGTGGAAGGTCTCAGTCATGATCTGTTAAGCGTGTCACAAGTGTGCGACAAAGGTCCCTCGGAGGTTATCTTTGATTCTAATGGATTTCAAATTCGTAACAAGGTTACACAGGAGGTACTGTTACAAGGGTGTAGAGTAGGAAATCTTTACATGGTAGATGTGAACGACCAGGAAGACTTAACTTGTCTTACAGCTAAAGATGATGAAGAAGTTTTGTGGCATCGGAGGTTAGGACATGCTCATTACAGGTTGATTAACAGATTGATACTAAAGGAGTTAGTCAATGGGTTACCACAAAGAAGGATAAGTCATGATGTTATCTGTGCTGATTGTGCCCTGAACAAACAAACAAGGGTTTCGCACTCTTCGACCCATGCGGTCAATAGCACCAAGACTCTAGAGTTGATTCATATGGATTTAATGGGACCAATGAGGATTCAGAGCAGGTCTGGTAAGAGATATATACTGGTGGTCGTTGATGATTACTCAAGGTACACATGGGTGGTTCTACTTCATAGTAAGGATCATACATATTCTGAGATTATTAGTCTGTTTGCTAAGATTCAGACTCAAACGGAGAATAAGGTCAAGACTATTAGGACTGATCAGGGGACGGAATTCATAAACCAGAAGATGTCCCAGTTCTGTACTGACAACGGAATCACACATACCTATTCCGCAGCCAGAACTCCTCAGCAAAATGGAGTGGTGGAACGTAAAAATAGGACTCTCCAAGAAATGGCTCGTACGATGCTAAATGGTAGTGGGCTTGCACCAAGTTTTTGGGGGAGGCGATAAATACGGCATGTTATATTCTCAATCGAGCCTTGATTCGGCCAATTCTAGTCAAGACTCCCTATGAACTGTACAAAGGGCGCAAACCATCTATATCACATTTCAGAGTGTTTGGGTGCTCGTGTTATATCCTCAATCATGGAAAGACTCAACTTGGGAAGTTTGATAAAAGAAGTGATGAAGGAGTATTTCTCGGCTATGCAATGAGCAGTAAAGCTTATAGGGTTTTTAACAAACGCACCTTGGTTGTTGAAGAGTCTGCAAATGTTACGTTTGACGAGAATAACTTTGGAGGACGTGTCAGTCATCAGGAGATAAAAGATCTCTTTCAGTGTAAGGCCGATGATGTACTCATGGAAAATAATTCCGAAACTGATTCAGAGGTAGAAGTGGTACGAACTCAAGTTCTTCCTTCATCGGTTCCGACCTTAGAAGCCACACCACCAGAGCACACTGTCATCCCACCAGTAGTGAACCAGGAAGCCAGAGTCATGCGTCGTCTGACACCCCGTAACGCCCCGGGTATAGAGATTAACAATATTTTGTCAGACTTGAACTTAGGGGTACAAACCAGGTCGAATGCACAAAACTATTGTGCTTACTTTGGATTTGTATCAACAATAGAGCCAAAAACTGTGAAGGAAGCATTAGAACATGAAAGCTGGATAAATGCAATGCATGAGGAGTTGAATGAGTTTGTACGAAATGAGGTATGGGAACTTGTTGAAAAACCCGAAAATCAGAACATTATAGGAACGAAGTGGGTCTATCGTAATAAACTGGATTCAAATGGTCAGATATCCAGAAACAAAGCTCGACTAG
The DNA here is from genome assembly GCA_023374045.1 of Limonium bicolor. NCBI lineage: Eukaryota > Viridiplantae > Streptophyta > Magnoliopsida > Caryophyllales > Plumbaginaceae > Limonium > Limonium bicolor. The sequence continues at coordinate 2,342 of JAIOTZ010000156.1, read as the reverse complement.
TTGCCAAAGGGTATAACCAACAGGAGGGATTGGATTTTGATGAAACCTATGCTCCCGTTGCACGACTTGAGGCTATTCGATTGCTCATAGCCTTTGCCACTTTACATAGGTTCACACTCTACCAGATGGACGTTAAGTGTGCCTTCCTAAATGGACACCTCAAGGAAGAGGTATATGTTACTCAACCCCCGGGGTTTGAAGATCCTATCCATCCTACTCATGTCTATCGGTTGAAAAAGGCATTATATGGGCTTAAACAAGCACCAAGGGCGTGGTATGAAAGATTGACCACTTTCCTTGTTAGTCAACAGTTTGTACGTGGACATGTTGATCGTACACTGTTTATCAAACAGTGCGGGGTGGATAAGCTTCTGGTTCAGATATATGTCGATGACATTGTCTTCGGGTCCACCAGTCCTCAGCTAACAAAGGAGTTTGAGACCGTAATGACTCAAGAGTTCCAAATGAGTAACATGGGTGAGTTAACTTATTTTCTTGGCTTGCAGATTCGACAGACAGCTGATGGCACCTTTGTCAGCCAAACTAAATATACGTTGGAGCTTTTAGCGAAATACAAGTTCAATGAGTGTAAACCAATGTTCACTCCGATGTCAACCACTCTCAGACTGGGACTGGAACCCACTGCAGAATCTACAGATCCTACTATTTATAGGGGGATGATAGGGTCTCTTCTCTATCTTACCGCGAGTCGGCCTGATATTATGCAAAGTGTGTGTTTTTGCGCTCGGTTCCAATCTAATCCCAAACCACCTCATGTCAAAGCGGTCAAACGCATTTTTCGCTACTTACAAGGGACATCATCTCTTGGACTTCTATACACGGCTACTTCGTTGCCTACACTCTCTGGATATACTGATGCAGATTTTGGTGGCTCTCTTACTGATAGGAAGAGTACCACGGGCACAGCTCAATTTTTGGGTTCTAATCTCATTGCTTGGTCTTCTAGGAAACAAGCTTCGGTTGCTCTGTCTACGACTGAAGCTGAGTATGTGGCTGCGGCGGCGTGTTGTGCCCAGATCTTATGGCTTCATCAGCAGCTTGAGGATTATGGTCTCTTCTTCATTCTTTCCTATCTATTGCGACAATACCAGTGCAATTGAGCTAACCAAAAATCCGGTTCATCACTCACGTTCCAAACACATTGACATCCGTCATCATTTTATTCGTGATCACGTTGAACATGGCCATGTTATTCTCGTTCATTGTCCCACAGAAAAACAGTTGGCCGATATATTCACCAAGCCCTTACCAAGAGAGACTTTTGAGCGACTTCGTTTTGAGATTGGCATGGTAGATACCAAGTGAGAGATAGATCAGATGTTTTGTTTTTGTTAATTTTCTTTTATTTTGTTCGGTTGTGGGTTTGGTTTATTTTTATTTTTTACTCTAAACATCTCTGATTGTTACACATGGATGATAGTATTCTATACCAAGTCTTTTATGGATACAACGTTATGAAGGTTATTAAGATGAGTATGTTATTTACTTCAGCATGTCTTCCGAATATACATTAATTGGATGTATGCATCTTTCTCCTCTTTCGTATAAATCTCCTGAATGTGTCTCACAAGCATCATGTTGGGGTATGCACTAAAACTAAATGCTATAACATCACAGTGGCTTTATAATACAATGGAACAAACAAGGCAAGAGATTCCTCTGCTCACAGCACAAACAACACGTATTTGGCCTCTTTCATTCGATAATTAAGTCTTCAAGGATGCTTCATCATCTAACTTTCTAAGGGTAATTACTCTGGACAAGTTGACCCAAAGTCGCTACATGGATGGAGAGAAAAAGTCAAGGTGTTGTTTACTAAATAACACAAATAATGTCTTTCACAGCTGTGAGTATGAGTCTGTGGTGATGAAAGGTATAATGGAATATGATTATACTTCTCACCTCTTGTAGTTTCAAAGGAAGTTATGATTATGCACAGGCTTATTCACTCAATTATCCACATGCCCTGCTTGTGGTATGTTCACTGAAGGAGATTTAATAATATCAGGAGACTGGAGTCATTATTTCCTAATGTATGCTGGGTGATATCTTTGTAAAATGTGCTCATCTTCCTAATCTTCTAAAGGTTTTATTCTGAAAGACTCAGTCTAGATCTCTCAACTGTTTTATTTTCAAACGGAGGAGTTTAGCTTTTCTTTTTGAATAATAAAAAAACCCCACACAAATTTTTATTCTATTTCTCTCCCATTCTCAGCATACTTAAAACATCTACTGCTTACTCACTTGGTTACACCTCCCGAAGTCTCTTAAACAGTGCCAACTCTTGCTCTTCTCGAGCTTCGTTCTTGAAAATTTTTCCC